>JAVRBK010000012.1:0-223561 GCA_036250285.1 Pyrocoelia pectoralis | reverse complement strand
CTTCGTGGATGCGGCTGGCTTCCCTGGGTATGAGCATGCGGTTGATAAACCCATTCCGTCGGCGCTCCTGAATGATGTCCAAGGCACCTTCCTCAAGATGGTGAACGACAGCTTCAAGGATCTCCATCCGGACAACCACTTGTTCATTATCGCTCAACGCTTCTAAAGGCGGACTGCATCAGTGTCCTATCAGAAACTGTTTAAGGTGGCGATCATCACTATTGCAATGGTGGTGGTCGTCAAAAGGTTCTCATGAACAAAGAACGCGATGAACAAATCGGCCGACTGGTTCGTGTAACAGCGGCCGACATTATCAGGTCACCAACCGGCGATATAAACCGGATGGTGAAAACTCTCACAAAACGAATCATGGAGTTGTGTGGGGCAACGCCAGTGCCGGATAACGTCATGGAGGTCCTGGCCCCAGTTAATGGGGTTTGGGCTTCACAGGTCCTCCTACCCCTGCTAGAGAAACTTACCGTGGCTTACCAGGCACGGAAGACTCCAGTGGGTACAGTGCGGGTTAAGGCACCCTGCGTGATTGGTGGTGTGGAGCGTGCGTCCGAACTCTTCATCACCCAGCGTGATAGAAACGACATGCAGGCCATCATCTACCTCGATCGAAGGAGTGACTTCAGCCCACGACTGTTGTTCCACTGGGCCGTGAAAGGTTCTCGATATCCATCGGTCGAATACGACGAACCTTCCAAACAGTTGGGTCGTCACCGTCTCACATCCATCGTGCTTGACGATGATTGGCTATATGGGTCTCGCGAGGCCCAGCACACGGCTGCCGAAGGAATCCTTGCGACGGCCATCACAGCACTCGAGAAAGGAGAATACGATTGAGTCAGATCCAACTGCGTTACTTGGCAAGCATCTCTGCCGCAGCAACGATGCACACCGCCTACCTCGAAGACCACCCGCCTTCACTGATTCTGCACGCTACCGACATGTCAATGGAAGCATTGGCAGAGGCTGCGGGCAATTGGTTGATCGGCCAGTCTGTACGAATCGATCCTAAGGCCTCTGGTAAGACCGTACAGCACTTTTGCATCGTCAACTATACCGGTACAACCTTCCGTAAGAAGAAGGATGCTCCTGAAGGTATGGAGGGCTATCAAGCAGGGTACGGTAGACTGCCAGAAGCTTTCATCGAACATCTCGCCGTATTCTTCTCGCGGGAAGATGTCGGCATCATGTCTGGGGCCAAGCAAGTTGAAGCGCTGAAGTCTGGCGAGCGATACTTGTACCTCGGGCAAGAAGAGGCAGCGAAAACACACTGCTACCTCAGCATGAAGAACTTCCTCGACAAAGCACCACCTCCACTTGTGGAAGGTGAGGAAGAAGTTGCATCCAAACCTGGTTCAGTCGCCAACGGCCTGTCCATCGAAATGTTTCATGGCGGCGTGTATGCACAAGAGAAAGGGAAGAAGAAATGAAACACACCCCCGTTGCGGTAGATGCAAACTTTTTGTTTGAAGACCCACACATGAACCTCACCGTTAAAGATCTGGCCAAACTGGCACATCAGGCCTTACGTGTGGTTAGCGCTCGAATCAAGGACATCAAACTGGTCATCGACAGCACCAACGATGTCGGTCATCAAGCCCGCCTGACCATCGAGCAACCCTCTGGCGATAACAACGTGATCGCCTACGAAATCGCCTTCGTCGCAGATTCTCCAAAGGGGCATTGTATTGGCGGCGCCTTTAGCCTGACCCACCACGTCGATAAACATTCGTGGATGTTCCCCTGCCCTACGGTTACTGATCAGCCTGATCAAGAAGCAGCTTTTCTCGCTACGGTTGCTCTGTTCACTCGGTTGATCGAAACCGCTACGCAGTTCCTTGCGTTGGCCGCCCCTATTCCTCACGGCGTACACACCCACCACCACCACGTCAATGGCAGTGGCTACGTCAGGAAATAAACCGGTAGCAGTACCGGTTTTAATAACAACTTCCTTTAAGGATTAGACACGATGTCTACTACACAGCAAACCACAAGGTCCGAAGTTCCAAAAGTAAATGGCGTCATTCTCCGGGATAGCTCGGACATTGACGATAATCCAACTCGCATGGAACTTAAAGCATCGTTTGTTAAAGCTGCGTTCCTCAATGCGGCACTTCCTCTGATGCGTGACATCGGTGAACTCTTCGCTATGCGTGGTGAAGAGATCATGAACATCGAAACACCGTCCTACCAGTATCTAGTCAGTCGCGACTTCAACTACAACTTGAATGTCGAACTGCGCATGAAAGACGGGGGCAAATGTCTCTGGCAACTCAAGGGCAGTAATGGGCATTATCACGCCCTTTGGCCGAACCCTGAACTCAATCGGGAAGTCGTTAACCGACATATCGTCGGCTTCAACAGTCAGGGCGCTCCGATTAAGAAAGGTAAGAAACCTTCCTTCTACGGCCAGCACCACTGGTTCCAGCGACTGGTCCTCCTCCACACCCGTCTGAGTATAGAAGGGTTTGAGATGGGTCACTCGATCGACCGGATGAAGGGGCTGTCGTAATGATGGACCCTCCCATTAAGCAAGACATCTCCAAATACCTGTCTGCCTCGGCAAGACCAATGGTGATGATCGTCAAGCTTGCTTATCGCAGATACCTCATCGAAATCAAGTACTGGAAGTACGAGGTGTTTACTGATGGCAAGGGTGGAGTTATCGTTGAACTCACCGCAATCAACCATGGGCGTAAAGCAATCTGGAAATGTGATGGTGAGAACAACATCACCCTCCATACCCAGATTCTCGACAGTTGGGCTGGTCTGCCCAAGAGGTACAAACGTAACTGTAGCACGTACCATTGGGTCCATCGCCTAATGCACTGCGCGCAACTTGTTACCATCTACGCAACCAAACTGAAGTAACGAGAAATCCTCCTACCTGCGGGTAGGAGGACTCTCACTCTTTTTTTTTTGTTTGAATTGACGGCATAAAGGCCGGCCGAAGCCGACCCCATGCTTTTGATCAGGAGTTCTGACCAGGACGGAAACGAGCAGCGGCATCGAGCGATGGTTTGAAACCACGCTGAGCAGCCAGAACGTTGGCGTCGATACGATCCACGAAGGCCGGACGGTTGTTCGGGTTTGCACCGGACAGACGCAGGTCATCGAGGAAGCGCTGGCATTGCAGACGAGCGCCGTAGTTCACATCAGGAACACCGGTGAAGTCCATGTTGATGTCGAGCAGAGTACCGCCTTCCGGCAGGTTACGCGACATTTCACGAGGAACACCAGAGGCTGGCATCATGTTGCGCATGATGACCCCTTCGACCACACGGCGACCAGTTGCGTCTGGCTCGATGAAAGCGCAAGTCATCGAGTAGTAGTCGTCGAGGATCTGTTGTGGAATACGGCCGTCGGCGTTGTGGATCAGACGGGCGAACTTGGTGTCCGGGTCCATCATCAGACCAGTCTGCCAGTACTCGATGAACTGAGTGATTGGCTTGTTGGTCTTCTCGTTCCAGGTGAAGGAAGGAGTAGGAACCGTACGGGTCATGTTCGATGGAGCTGCTTGTTGGAAGCCAGCACCGCCCACGTTGATCCGTTGGAAATCAGGGTTCAGACCGAAGTTGATACCACTGATTTCGGTGGCCTGCTCTTCGACCAGCGAGCGCAACATTTGGATAAGAGTATCCTTATCGTCCATGTAGTCGAACGCGCGCGGGTAGTTGACCAACAAGCAGATCGTTGGCTTGCGCAGGTACGGGGTGTTACTGTTCAGCTCACGCAGGTTTGGCTGCCACCCACCTTGTGCGCCATAGGACACGTCAACCACTGGGGCCAACGAATCTTTGGCATAGCCACGGGCGCCAAGCATGCGATCAAGTGGTTCGCTTGCCATATCTTTGTCTCCATAGGACCCTCCCAGAGAAGGGTCCGTTGATTACAGGCTTATTAAGCCGCTTGTTCGAACGTGACCAGCTCGTCCATGCGGTGTGCAATCACGCTGAACTGACCAACGCTGATCATGTTGTTCATGAACATGTGGACGTCGGCGTGCCAGGCGTAGCCCAGGGTCTGGTCAACCGGAGTCAGGTACGAATCAACACGCACCTGGATACGGCCGTCGTACTTGCCGTTCAGACGCGAGTTCACCAGGCGGTTACATTCCTGGACGAGCTGCGAATGGGTCAGCGTGGTACGACCGGTGAGTTGGGTCCAGACGTAGCGGCATTCCTTGATGACGTCGACAGCGATGATCATGTTGAAGGTCGAGTTCAACACGCTCGTGTCATCAGGGTACACAGTTTGGTACGCCGGGACGAAGATCTCACCACGGTTACGGTACTGTGCGTAAACGATGCCAGCTTCCCAGAAGTTGTCCACCACGCGATCGTTCTTGGAACGCATGTTGGTCTTGGAGTAGTTTTGTACCCCGTTGTTTTCTGGTTCGTCCGGTTTCGCAGTGCTGTCCCACAGACCGTTGGCGGCGCCCATGTAGCGAGCGCAGTCGTCGGCAACCTTGAGGTTCAGCGACAGTGGGTAGCGAACCTTGCTGTCGTTACGGGTACCAGCACCCGACACGATCTGGCAACGCACCGTTTCGGTACCGTGAACAACCGATTCCGGAATGGTGAGTGCGCGGTTCTTGATGGCCACCCCGATGGAGTAGTCTTCGTCTTCGCTGTTGAGCTTCTCGCCCGACACCTGGGTCTGCATGGCCAGCCAGAGGTCGTCGCGGATCGACAGCACGCGCAGCATCTTGAACTTGGTCTCGAGCGAGAAGCCCGAGTCGTAGATCACGGAGGCCGGTACGCGGTACGGGTCCCACAGACGCAGATCGTTGGTATCGAACGAGTCGAAGAAATCACCAACGCCTTTGTCGAAGGCTTCGTCGGTCAGGGTGCCGTCGCCACCGAGTTGTGCGTAATGCACGGTGTTCTCAGTGAACAGCACGCCGTCGGCGGTTGGGCCGTCAACCTGAACTGCGTAGTACGGCACGCCGTTCCACGAGGTCGCGGTCAGGAAGTTAACCAGGTGCAGGTCTTCTTCAGTACCGTTACCGATAGTGCCATTGTCCTTCTCAGCGTCCTGGATCACCTTGAGGAACTTCTCGAGGTTTTCGTGGTAAACGTGGAAGTCGCTGAACACACCGATGGTGTCAGGGTTGCCGTTCTGGCCGTCAGCGTTGTACTGCTGCTTCAGGACCTGGTTGATCCCGTACTCGACTTCAGTCTTCTTGTCGAAGAAGTCATCTTTGTACGAGAAGTAGATCTGACCAACACCGTTCAGCGTAGGCTGAGTCAGTGGGCTGGAACGATCGTCTGCACGCTCAACCATTTGCAGGCGGTACAGGAAACCACGTTCGGCTTCGATCAGATCGTCACGGGTGCCACCAGGGGTGATGGTGGTTGGTGCCGACAGACGGATACCGCCGAGGTCACCACGCTTACCGCGGCAAGGACGACGGAATTCTTGCAGAGGCAGAACAACACCCAGGGAATCGTCTTTCGCCGAAACCATGGTACCTTGGCGCTCGGAAGCTTGACCCAGTGCCACGGGTGCTTTGGTAGCCACGTCGTAGATAGGTTCGAAGAAGTGGCGAATGCGAGGACCAACCTTTACGGAAGGGTCTTCGATACGCAGACCGTCTGGCCCTACTTTATAAGAGCCATCTTCATTGCGCACCCACTGCTTGATATCTTCGATCACGTACTCGACGCAGTGACGCATGCCAGAAGGCAGCGGCGCGTCGTCAGACACGATACGAACGGCCAACTGCTTGTTCGCGCGACGGTTGATACGGTCGGCGTAAAGGTTGGCATGGGTGAAGTACTTGCTGCGTTCATTGAACACATCGGCGCCGTACAGATCAGTCCACTGGGCACCTGCTACCAACTGATCGACTTCCAGACCCCAGCCGGCGCGAAAGAGCGTCAATGGCAAGTGGGTCGGGATTTGAAGCGGAACGGTAGGGCGAGTACGAGGACTGACGTCACGAAGACCCTCGAACACCATACGCGGCGCCGCGTTTTTGAAGTTTTCCATCGTTGACTC
This sequence comes from Pyrocoelia pectoralis, assembly GCA_036250285.1. Classification (NCBI taxonomy): domain Eukaryota; kingdom Metazoa; phylum Arthropoda; class Insecta; order Coleoptera; family Lampyridae; genus Pyrocoelia; species Pyrocoelia pectoralis. The sequence goes on along the minus strand of JAVRBK010000012.1, from coordinate 217,546 downwards.
CTTAAGGAAAAGGATCTTTGCAAAGAACGTTGCCCCTCCGTATTGTCTCCTTCGGAGCCATGGTCCCCCTAGGGAGAGAGGGGCGGGGTTAAGCAGTGAACGACCCAATATGGCCAATCCATAAGATAGCCAATTAATCGCTACAGCCTTTCTATATAACTCACACTCCAGGAACTGAGGTTGCCATGATCATCGACCCGTATGCAACTCTTGCTACACGCGCTTACAACGTTCAAAAGATTCGCGGTGAGGTCGCTGCGGCAGCCGTATCCGATGGTGTGCGTGAGGGCATTTATTACATTCATAAGGCCGACCGCACTGAAGGCAAGCAGACGGCTGGTGAAGCTGTTACCAAGTTCACCCACCCACTGCTCTTCAATGTGCCCGGTACCAATGATCCGCTGGTGGCCATCGACGTGCGCTCTTTTGCAGGCGAAGGTTCCTACACCAAGGAAGTTCGTGGTGTGTTGGAAACCCGTGCTCGCCTGACATTGCACAGCGCTATCGAGAAGTCCACCCAGGATCTGTACCACCCGGTTGCGCACCTTGCGTTCACCGAAATCCTGACTGGCGTAGTGGCTTCGAACTTCGGTGTTGACCCAACAATGCGTAACCATATCCGCATCGTTGCCGCAGCACACTACTACAACATCACGCACCCTGTTACTCCAGGCGGTGTTTACGACGACACCGAACGCCTGATGTTGGCCAAGGATTTGGTGCAAACCATCAAGTCTCCAGCCGAAACCACCGACGACGTTTTGGGCATGCTCACCACCGGTGATGACATCGAAACGTTCATCGAAAACATCAAGAAGGTTGACGGTACTGATCGCACCCGTCGTCTGAATACCGGCCTGATCTCTGGTGGCTCTTCGCAACTCTGGTACGGCGGCAACGTCGTTGAACTCATGTCGGTGGCTTATGAACACGCTCCTACCTTCTGCGCACTCCTTACTCATGCTCTGGGCAAAGGTGGCTATAGCCGTAGTGAGTTTGCCCGTTCTCTGAAGTACAGCAGCTTGATCCGTGATCGTTCCGAGAAGTTCTTGGCCATCATGCGGACCATCGAGCAGGAGTTCGAACATGCCTGACCAGTACCTAGTCGAACATGCCACCAAAGAAGTGTGGTGTGTTCCCGACCAGGATCTCCTCTCCATCTTCAAGCCAAAGCGGCTCAGCCCAATCTTCGGGTTGCGTGGAACCGCGGGCGTGGAGTGGCAGTATGTGCATCTGCCGGACAGTACCAGTAATTGGCATCTGTACCAAATCGGCGATATACATCCGTCCTACCTCGGGATGATTCCCAAGCTGGGGCGTTGGATTTCTGCGGCGGATCATTGCAGTAACCAAGGCTTGATCATCGACATCTATACCAAGTCGGGTCTCAACGTCCCGCGCTTCGAGACGTTCTTCGCAGCGCTGCCTGGGCGTAACTTGATTATGGTTGTCAAGGATCAAGGTGAAATCCTCGACCTGAACACCGAGACGTTGTGGACGAAGTTCTATTCCAACGCCTTCTTCCGTACCAAGCGCAGTCATGTGATTCCGGCACTCCCGGATTCCGTTATTATGCCGTTGCCTATTGGTGACTGGCACAGTAGCGTGTATAGCATCGGCCCTGGCATTGGCGGTAAGGTTCGCGTCGAAGGCATGCGTCTTAACACCCGCACTGAGTTGGCCACGTTGCAGGCTCGGTTGCGCGTACTCAAGGACTTTGGCTTTGGACACGTCTACGCGTTCTACAACGGTAAGTTCGTCAACGACCTGCACCAGCAATGGTTCACGGACGCACGCTTTGAGAAAGGCGATTGGGCGGAGTACGTCTTTGATGCGTCTATCAAGAAAGTGGTCGACTTTGCGATCGCGGATCTCGATACGTTCAATTCGTCTCTTGATGAGCTGAAAAAGTATCTGCTCCATGAGTACGAGGCGAAGTCTGACACCATCGACTATCGCAACGACTGCGACGTATTCCTGACGAACAAGATCGGGACCTATCAGGAAGGTGATCGGTTTGAAGGCGTGTACTACGCTCAGAACCACGACATCTCCCTGCGCCAAGTCACCCATCAAGACTTTGCGATCCCGGTATCCCATGTCGTGGGCTACAAGAACGCCGTGCCTTCTATGACCGACCCGAGCAAGTGGAACATCCGCATGCACATCCGTCATGGTGGGTTCAAGCGTCCTTTGGTGTTCGAGACCAATCGGATTCACGACCTGTATCGCCTGCCGCCTTTAGAGCGCAAGCAGGCTTTCCTGGGTCTGAACTCGAACCTGTCGTTCTGGCGTGCTGAGGTTCTGGAGGCGTCGAACTATGTCAAGATCATGGACAGCCCGCGTGGTAACTTCACCCGAGCAACGGTCGAGCAGGCGTACGGTTATAACGCCATCTCCAAGTTGGTGGCTGACAGCCCACTTGAGACCATTGATACGTTCGGAAGTAAGTCGGTCGTCCTGCCCATCGGACTTCAGCACCGTGCAACGATCTATGAGTACGACGCCAATGGTCGTCTCTTGGGCTACCGGCCAACTACCAATACCCGCACCTACCTTTGCCAGTATGACACCTGCGCGTTTGTAGAAGGGCGTGTGGGTTACGGTGGTAACTACCTGTCCACCAAATACGGCACTGCTCCTGTGACGTTGGAGGAGGACATTGACTACGGCTTCTACAAGCGTGTCATGGTGGATGGCGAACCTACTGGCGAATGGCTGCCGGCGAAAGCTGGTACGGACTACTCCATTGTCAACGGGGTGGCTCACTGGAACCTTGATTCGCGGTCGTGGTACTGCGCGGTACGGGACAACAAATACTTCCTGACGTACACCATCGACAACGATGCGCAGGATGGTTTGTTGATCTTCAGTCTTCAGGCGAACGAAGATGATCCGTTGGCTCCAGCTAACCGGGTTGTTGATCTGCTGCCGAGTAAGGTTGAGGTGTTCCTCAATGGTCACCCGCTGATTGATGGGGTGGACATTAACCGCATTGGTTCCCAGTTCGTGGTCTGCAACAAACAGTTCCTGTCTTCAGCGCCTGTCCAGCGTTTGGTGATCATCGGTACTGGCATCCCTCAGGTTAAACCCGAAGGTGGTTTCGTTTACGAGAAGCCTTTGGATGTGGGGTATGTTGCGTGGGGGCAGATTAGCCGGAACAAGCGGTATGACATCAAAGACGACAAGGTCCTGCGCTTCATTGTCAAAGGCAGTGTTCGTCTGAAGCGTCAGCTTAGCTTTCCGGAAGATGGCGGGGTAATGGTTGAGGGCGTAACTAACGGCGATCCTTACTGCGTGGAAGAGGTGATTGTTCCTATCGCCCAGTTCACCGATACCGGGACGTACGAGTTGCGTAATGAGGCGCAGGTCAAGGATAAGGCGGTCATCGACTACCTGACTCTGAAGTTGCCTGAGCCGGTTGAACCGAACCCCAACCCAATCCCTGAGCGTTACGAAGTCTACAGTCCGTTCATCGCCAAGATCACCCACGACCTGAAGAACGAGCATCTGGTTATTCCAAATCTCGACGACAGGTTCACGGATGCTCAGATGGAGGGGTGGTTGAAAGACTACATCTACCTGTTGGCGTACGACCCAACTCGGGTACCTGTGGACGACGCTTACGTCATCGTTCATCCTCACGATTTGTACACCGTGATCGAGTTGTCGGTTTACCAGTTCCATTTGGTACGCCGTGCTGCACGTCACTGGTTCAATAGTGATTTGCAGATTGCTCAGTTCTATTCCATCGCGGACAACGCGGTACCCATCCTTCCTTAGGAAATCTGGATATGTCTACAATCGTTACCAATCCGGACATGATCATTCCTACCAACCGAGACTTCCGTTCTTGGAACCTCACCCAGATTTTCGTTCCGGGTGGGGCTGGTGGGCGATACGTGCCCAACAAAGATGACCAGGTGATTGAGTGGGCGAAGGACTTCTTCAACGTCTACCAGGTCACCGACTCTGACTTCACCACCGGCCGGAGCACGCTGGAGCTGCGTTACAGCATGCCTCGCTCTGCGGTGGAGACTGGTCGCGACATTATCCTTTCCACTGCTCCTGGGCGTCCTAGCGATGCTTACCGCGCGCTGGTGGATCTGAGTGTCAAACCGCACACCATCACGGTTGATAGCCGGATGATCTTCTTGGGTTCGATGGCCAAGTACATCAAGATCTTCTTGGGTACTGACATCGGGCCTAACGGCGAAGTCATCTCGGTGATGTACGACCAAAGCAATACGCTTCTGGGGGAGAACATCCCTCTGGAAGAAGTGGGTACCTTCGAGCTGCCTAACGCGGGTCTACCTCAAGGGAAGTCCACCGCAGCCAAGATCGCAGCTACCGGCTACACGACTCGTGAGTTGGTGGATAACGAACTGCTGACCGTGGTTGCTTATGCCGACGGCGTTGGCATGATCGTGTCGGAAACGATCGCGGTGAACAACACAGGTCACACCCGTCGTCCTGATTCGTCCCGTAAGTACGTGACCAGTATCAACATGGATAGCCCGCACATTAGTGAAGGCGATGACAACGTGATCCGTTTCCCGTACAACATGCAACTGGACTCCGTGTTCGGTCAATGTGTGGTGAACTACTCGGACGGTACCAAGGCGATCCAAGCCATCGATGGCACGAAAGCTCGTTTGTATGGTTTGAACGAACTGCGTGTCTCCATGGCGCGGGCTGACCTGAAGTTCCCTGTGGTGCTGACGTACATCCCGTCCAAGGAAGAGTTCTACCTGGGCGAGACGATTGGTGACTTCCGTCATATCAGTCGTCGCTACACGGCCATCACTGGCCCTGCGGATGCACCGTACAGCGCCAAGATCTTCGGCTACCCGGAATGGGCTGGTCCTTTGGCGGGTTATCGCATGCGTTACTTCCTCGAGTCTTTGGCTCGTAAGAAGACGTACGAGATCACCAACTTCGTTCGTCTGGGTATGAACTCCCCAGCGTTCGATGGTAAAGCCTACGGTCAGGTTCAGCACCTTGTTGTTACGGTGGACTTGAACTTGGTGGATAGCTACTACGCTCCAGGCACGCGTTTCGTTCAGCCTGTGTCCGTAGTGCTGCGTGAGGATGCAACCAATGCCAACACGGCTTGGACTGTAGCCAACGATCCGGATGGCATTATGTTCGGTGACAACCTCAAGGTACTTGGCGATTATCAAGAAGCTGGGCGTTATTCGCTCAACATCAAGATGAACGCAGGCTCCGCTGCTGACTGGCTGAACAAGCTATTCTATGCAGCAGGGCCTATCAAGAACCCTGAAGTCGAATCGTACACACCGGAGCCTACGCACTTCAACCTGATCAATGGTCAGTTGAAGTCTGAGCATCCGATCGCAGCATGGCAGGCGCCCATCATTCAGGTGGACGTGGTTGAACCAGGTCGTTTGATTCTGTTCGAATGGATTCGTCGCACCGGTAACGGTGACCTGATCCTCGGCATGTCGGCGGCGTCCTACTACCAGGTGGACTAACACAAGCCCCACTCCAACTTTAGGGTTGGAGTGGGATCTGTGCCGGAGGTTGGTTTATGATTTTACACATGGAAGATTGGTCGAAATATCCCACGGCAAAGCCCGACTGGGATACGACAAACCAGTCCTTCAGGGAACTGGTGCGTGTTTACCACATGATGGGAGTCAAGAACTCCTACTTCATTCTGGCGCTCGTAAACCAAGAACTGAAGGGCGTTGATCCACACAGCCAATACCTGACTCAGGCTCAGAAGGCTGCGGTGTATCACGAGTGCACCATTAACCCTTGGTACTTCCTACGTGAAGTGTGCCGGGTGCGTAACGGTGGTTACATCAGTTACATTGCCAACCGTGGCAACATTGCGTTGATGTGGTTGTTCCTGAACCATGTCGACTTGTTCTTGATTCAACCCCGTCAGACGGGTAAGTCGGCATCGGCTGACTGCTTGATGATTTGGCTGATGTACTTCGCTTGTCGTGAGACGAAGATCCAGCTAATCACAAAAGACTCGGCGCTCAGGTCTGATAACATCGCACGGATGAAAATCATCCGAGATGGGTTACCGGGTTATCTGGTTCCACGCAACCGGAAAGACTCGGACAACTCTGAGAACATCATCGTTACCGACCGTGAAATGATTTACCAAGGTCTGGTACCGCGTGGTTCCGAAGCGGACGCTGCCAAAGTAGGCCGGGGTGCTACCTCGGAAATCCTTCAGATCGACGAAGTCCCCTACATCCGCTTCATTGAGGAAACACTGCAAGCCGCACTGGGTTCGACCACTGCTGCTCGTAAGGCTGCCAAGCGCATGGGGACTCCTTACGGGGTTCTGTACACAACCACCGCTGGCAAGATCGATGACCGTGATGGTGCGTTTGCGTACAAGATTCTTTCTGACGGTACTCCATGGACTGAAATGTTCCTGGACGCTGGTAACGAAGAAAGACTCAACCAAGTCGTTAAGGATAACGGCGCTGGTGAATCCCCTCTGGTCAACTGTACCTTCTCTCACCGTCAACTGGGTATCAGTGATGCTGAGATGTGGGAGATCATGGCTCGAAACAAAGCGCGTGGGGAAGCTGCTGAACGTGACTACCTCAACCGCTGGACTAACGGTACTGGGTCTAACCCAATCCCGCCACACCTGCTCAAGCAAATCGCAGACAGCGAGATCGACCCACACCACGTCGAGTTCCACGAGTCTGGTTACGTTACTCGCTGGTACGTGCCGAAAGAGAAGATCGCTGCCTACATGGCTGCTGGTTCCTTCGTTATCGGTCTTGATACCAGTGACATGGTAGGTCGAGATGCTATCTCGATGACTGTGATCGACGTACGTGATCGGTCTGTGGTGTGCACCGGTAAGTTCAACCGTTCCAACATCTACCGTTGGATCTCGTTCTTGGCAAGCTTCATGATTAAGTACCCGACCACTGTGCTGGTTCCTGAGCGTCGTTCTAGCGCCCAGGTGATCATCGATGGTCTGATCGAAATCATGGATGCCAAAGAGATCGATCCGTTCAGCCGTATCTTCAACCAGGTGGTGAACGAGAAGGAACGTCATGACAAGTACTTTGCTGCGAGTCTGGCTCCATCTTCACGCCGCCGTATCCTGGACGATACCAAAGGCATGTTCGGATTCCTGACCGATGCCAGCAGTCGTAACATCCTCTACATCGACGTGCTTAACAACGCGTTGGAAGAGGCTGCTTCGCTGATCCGTGACAAAGGCCTGTCTGAAGAGTTCAGGGGTCTGATGGTTCGTGATGGCCGTATCGACCACAAGTTGGGTGGACACGACGACATGGTCATCTCGTATCTGTTGGCTAACTGGTTGCTGACACACGGGAAGAACTTGGCGCACTATGGCATCAAAGGCTCTGACGTACGCTCTTCTATCCGCAGTGAGGGTAAAGAGATGTCTGTGGCCGAGATGATGGAACAGCAACGACAGCTCCAGATCAAGGAAGAGTTGGATAACCTGTTGACCGAGTACTCCGATACCGAGCTTGAGTTTGAAGCCCGTCGTCTGGAAATGCGCATCCGCAACCTGATGAGCAAAGTCCGTGGCGAAGTCGAGATGTATGAGTCCGTCAACGAACTGCTTGAGAAGGCTACCATGAAACGGCGTGAAGGATTCTCTCGTCGTAGTGGCGGCAACAGTATGGACAATCACTGTCCAAACTTTGGGATGTATCGCAGAGCAGCATAAGGGACATGCCTCCTACAGAGCCTCAGGGCTCTGTAGGAGTGTATGCCGTCAACGGTAGTAGTTCATGCTCAGGGTGCGCAAAACAATGTACAGCTCGAGTGCTGTGCGCAGTGCTGCGTTGGTACCACTGTTCTTGGAGACGCGTGCTCGCATCACAATCCGATCCGCACATTCCTTGGCTTTGATCAAACCAATGTCGCGCATCTTGGAAGTGCCGTACAGTGCTTTGAGTCGAGTCACCAGCATTGCGAAGTCATCGGTCTTCTTGATCAGAATTTGGTTCTGGTTTACGAAGTCAATGGCGTGCAGGATCAACTCGTCTACAAGCGGCTCTACGGGCACAGCTTTACCTTTGCCATAGTTATCCGAGACGAAGGTTAAAAGTTGCAAGAGCAGCCTCTCAGGTGCCGTATGAACCGCATCGGTGACAACGTTGAGAACCTCTTCACGGATGAAGGTGTTCTTATCGCCAATCACTGACTTGATGTAGTCCAGATAGCGACGACTGGCAGAGGTCAGACTCTTCACCATCAGCTCACCATCAATCTCAAGCGTACCTGAGACAGACTTGATACGAGAACCTTTCTTGCGCACTTCCTGAAAGACCTTGGAGAACTTCTTCATGGTCGCACGCAGACGGTCTTGTGGTTCTGTTACGGCGTAGCAGACCTTGTCGTCGGGAGAGAAGGTCTTGAACACTTGACGGTGAAGGCCTGTGTTCGGATCGAGGAAGTCAATGGACCGGTTAATGAACCACTGGTTCCACGAGCCTGCCTCTTTGATACCGAAGCGTTTGGTCATCTCCGCATAGGTGGCCTTAGCCTCGTCCACTTGAGCGCGGTGTTTGAACCAGTGAGAGAGGATACTGGTAAACAGTTTGACCTGGAGCATATAGACCACATCCAACATGGCCTGCTGCTTCATCCGCTCAGGGAGTTTGCTGCTGACGTTCAAGCGATAGACCAGATACAGCGCGGTCAGGTTGTAGGGGTCGCTCAAACGTTTGAAGTCTGCCGTGATCAGAGGACTGGTCAGGATAGCCCGACGGCAATCGTGTTCGTCGATACCCATGATGTCTTCAAAGAAGGTATCACGGTCTGCTGGGGTGTGGCGTACCGTCTCAGTACCGAGCAGGTTGCCACCGAAGAAGGCGATGTGCTCTTCATTCTTTTCGATGAACCCGTTCTTGTACTTGGCGATTCGTTTGACTAGGTAAGGATCAACAACGAGGTCGCGGCATACCTCGTCGAAAATATTCCTCAAGCTATTGTCCATGGCTGGGATTCCCCACCTGTTAAAAATCACGAATAAAAGGATTTATGGAACTAAATTACCACCATGAATAAGCGTTAGTAAAACTATTCCGGCTCAGTATACCATTGAGGAGTTACGCAATGTCTGATAAGAAACCTTATCACGTCGATCCACATCCGGATCACCCACAGTCGGCTATCGACTTGTTCAACTCCGGTGAGCAACCAACCCCGCCTGACATTGATGCGTTGGTTGAGCGCTCCAAGAGACCGGAAGTTGGCGGTTATGCCAGCACCCCGAAACACGCTTCCCTTGAAGACGTGGCTAACCTGCCTATTGGCGGCACTAAGCACTAATCAACATCCGACCCAATCCCGAAGGAGGGATAAAATGAAAGTTCATCCACTTACCATGCAACTGATCGGCATCGTTTTGTTCAGCGTTGTATTTGGCCAATACGGGATTATAGGGTTCTTCCTTGTTACCCTGTTTCGCTACAACGTTCTTCGTTGGAGGGCCGGCTGGAAGTATGATCGGCCGAACACCATCTTCCCGATCTGGCTGGCGAAGCAACTTCCACACGTCGCTAGGTTCTATCGGACTGGTGTTGTGATCGGTCTCATCACCACGGCAATTCTCCTAGGTCTCAACTGGAAACTAGCTGCGGCTGTTTACGGTGTGCTCTGGGTTGTGATCTTTGTGCTGGATCAGGTGATTGCTTACCTGTACCTGCGCCGCTTTAAGCGTCAGGCAGCGCCTGTGTTCCTGGCGTAATCGAATACCGGGAGGCTCTATTCATAGGGCCTCCCATCAACCTGTAAGAATAAGGAACACCCATGACCCTAGCAGCAGCAGCAAAACCAATCGTTCAAAAGCGAACGAATGGTGTGGAGGCGCATCATCCTCCGCTGGGCATCATCTTTACCCGCACCACCAAGGGTAGTCTGCAAACGTATTCCGTGGTCAACATTCCTGCGGGAACGAAACTAGAGTCCCGGTCAGACTATAAACGGCTGTTGGTTCGCTCTGGTACGCCGGATCGATTCAACTATTACCCGGTGCATCTGCTCTATCTCTCCGATGAGGAAAGACTGGCTGATGCAAAAGAGCGCGGTAAGACTGTACCCAAGAAGCGCTGGATCACAGAACAGCGTGAACGTATCAATGATCTACTTGCGGTTTAACGCAAGCAACCTCGACCCATTTCTGAAGGAAGAAAATCATGCGTACTTTTATCAAGAACATTGCTCTCCGCCTTAACATGACTCGCGCGGAGAACACCCCTTTTCTCTGCAATGCGGAACTCAACCGCATTATGGATGAAGAGGAAACCAACAACCTTCTTACTGGCTCGGGTACGAAGGATGAGATTCGCGCTGCAACCCACCGAGCGCTGGATGAACCATTTGCTGGCATGCACCACGGCGGCAATGCGTCACGGGCATCGATGGCAGTGGCTCACCCGGATGAGCAGATGCGTTTTGGTGGCGATGACAAGTCGCTGGATGAGCTGGAGTTGGAAGCCCTCCATGTGGAAGCTTTGCATATGGACAAGATTCGCGACATAGCGATTGCCTCACGCAATCCAGAACTGCGCGTTTTGGTACCTCGTCAGATCACCATCGCAGACGTTCCAAAAGACGTGGGCGTGGTTGAAGACTTCATTGCCGACCAACAAGAGCTTCGCCGTGAAGAGCGTCTGCGGATTCTCAACAAGGTGTTGGACGGCAATACCAAGATCATCGGTACTCCTAATGACGAACCGATTCGGATCGATCTGACGGAGCACATGCTGGACTTACCTGAAGAACCAACAGGCGAGGGCCTGAAGTTCATCAAACAGATTCACAATGAGTTCTTCGCTACGGCGTGGAACTGGCACCGGGAATCGAAAGCCCACGGTAAAACCAATTATGGCAAACATCATCGTTTCTTCTTTCTGGTCGGTGAACGAGTTCACAATGACGACTGGACTGAAATCTCGAAGTTGGAAACCCATGGGTTCACCGTCGGTTACGATAAGACCTTGGATCGTGTCACCGTTGTTGTTAACGATGTCTCGGTCTGGGTAGATATGAAGGGCGTGGTGGCAGAACTGGAAAAGGCTAAGGCGCCTGACTGGAACCGTTTAACCGGCCTGAAGTAACAAATATTCCCCCACCTTGCGGGGTGGGGGATCTTGCTTCGGTCTTTAGAAAAGGTAGTGCACAATGGACTTCATCAGCGAACTGCTAAAGTTGTCTAAACAAAAACCACTCGTTCCGGATAAGGTCATTATCTATAACGCCTTCATGCTGGACAAGGGCGTTAGCTACGAGTTGGAAATGGTGGTCGACAGGAACCTCGATACGCTGGCAGTAACTATGTACGCAACTACACAGTTATCCCACGAGGACAAAGTCTTATACAGCGAGGAAACGTTGGCCAAAGAGTTGGCTAACAAACTCGGTATTCGTTATTTCAAGACGCGTCAAGGGGTGATGTATGACACGAAGGAAGCGGTCCCATCGGAAGATAGTCCTACAGAGCATTGAGGATTACACTGGGAAGGCTGTCCGCAAGGGTGAGGTTGATATCTCGACACTTGAGGACAGTGTCTTCCAGATTATCTTCTCGAGTTTGTTTCGAGACAAGGAGTCAAGCAAGGCCTCCTGCCTGATGGATGTGGTAAACATCACGACTGAACTTGGGGTTCGTCGCATCAAGGCAGGAGTCTTTGTTGTTGGTAGCGATACACATCGGTGGTTAGCCGAAGGAATTTACAGGTACTGTTTCTTGGACCTCGGGGAAGAGATGGTACAAATTAAGTTGGGTGCGCCCGACAGTCTCTACGACAAGCTCAACATCTTGGTAGTTCGACCGAATGAGTCTAAAGTCATTCGAGAAATCGATTACACAGACGTTGAGTTGTAGGGAGGGTATAAAACCCCCTCCCTATTTTTTTTTGTATCTTTAGAGTATGAGATGTCTCAGCAGTTTGGAGGATACGACTATGGACTATTCACCCGTACACGAAGGCGGCGTGGTTGGTTACACCAAGTCGGTTTTGGCCTTCCATAAAGAACTTGATCGTATTCGGCAATGCATCGCTGACTACGGTTACAACATCGCTTACTCAACTGCTGAGACGTACAAGAAAGTTCTAATCCAGGCAATCAACGAATTAGATCGAAGGACATTCCTGTTCAGTGTGTGGACAACGCGGAAACGTTACTTTGACAGGCGCCCCATTCAACGCTTCCTTATGAAACGTGTGGTGAGCAGCACTCGTGCCAAACTTAACTCAGCCATCGAGCTTTACCTGTCATTAGAACAACGCGCAGAATCTCAGGAGTGCTGACACATGTCTCTTTCCATATTGTTCAATTTGGGTGATTCAACCCAAGCATTGCTTGACAGACCTCCACCGGTGCCCAATAACCGATGGATGGATTACAAGCCACTCACCCCATTGTTGGGTGAGAAGCATGGGATGATCATTGCCCTGCTGAAAGAAGAGATTGGAGATCTCTCCCAAACCTACGATACCGATCTCTCTCAAGCCTATCTCGACGAGGTTTTTCATAAAGGTGCTCGCTATACCTCGGCGATCAATATGGACTTACGACGGTTGTCCGATGTAAGTGGAACGGTGAAGGTAGACGATTACATCTTCGCGCTAACTCTATTGAAAGAGAACCTTGATGGCACCATTCGGTTCTACTTCCGAATAAAGGGCGTTTGTTAAGAGAGGTGCTTCATGGAACTGCTTAAGCCTACCACTCGGTCTATCTTCAACAGTCCGTGTCAGGTTCTGGTGTGTCCCACAAACATTCTGGGCGTAATGGGTAATGGATTGGCCCGTGCATATCGCGACCGCTATCAGGGACTCTATGAGGTGTTCCAGCGGCGCTGCCGCATGAACTACATCAGCAATCGCGGGCTGAACATTTCTAATCTCGTGAGCGTCGGGAATGGTAAACACGTCCTGATGTTCCCAACCAAAAGCCACTTCCTTGACGACTCGAAGATCGAGTATATCGAAGCGGCACTGTATTCGTTACCTACTCTTCTGCGGGAGATGGGTCTTACGTCTATCGCCTTCCCAAAAGTGGGATGTGGGAAAGGCAATCTTAATTGGGAGTTGGATGTTCGGCCACTGCTTATACGTGAGCTGGGTCTGACTGAATTCTCCGTTGAACTTTACGAGTGATAAGGATTTGCGGCATGTACAATTCTGAAGAGATCCACCGTTGGGTTAAGGACCTTAACCTGACCGCTGATGAACGCAACACGCTGTTACGCTGTTACCGTACCATCAGTCGTGGTGAGGACAAAATCATGCCGCCTCTCGCTGCACGCTTCCGGACTATCATGGACCGTGAAGAAGCTTACGCGATTGAACGCTTGAAGAACGCTTTGGTTAAGTCTGTGGAAATGTCCACTATTATCAAAGAGTTGGCTGACCTCAACGCCTTCAAGCGATACATCCTGAAGTACTGACTAATGTTATGTAAGGCATGTGCGTTGTACCTAGCCTTGGAGACGATGCACACATACTCCATGGAAGGGGGCGAGCGAGGGAATGGGGTCACGAGTTGGCAGCCCGTGATCGAAAGGTAGTCAGTGTTACTGGCCTACAGCACTCAAGAACATAGCTGGCCTCGAGTGCTGTGGGACACATTCAATTGACTGGAGAAACACCATGGTAATTGGCGCAGTAGCAATCGGCTGAATGTTAGACCAACCTCCCTGAGCAATCGGGTTGGTTGGTCTGATGTTTTTTTTTGCCGTTATTCGACTCTGATAGATCTTATGTGGACTCTATTTCTGAGGACCACATCTCTGGAGAGTAATCATGCAAGTCAATCTCGCCAAAACCCCGATCGAGAACATTCTCGATCTGATCAAGGCTACTGCTGGCAACGAAACCGCTGCGGCTTCGCTGACCACTGCCATGTTCACTGCCGGCGCTCCTGCCGTCCGTGTTCCTGATGCCGACCCAAGCAACACCACCCTGGTGCTGACCGCCGTTAACGGCCAAGGCATCGCCAACGGTTCCACCAAGACCCTGACGTACACCCGTCTGGCCTTGGACAGCAAAATCACTCCCCCGGGCAACGTGGTTGTGGTTGCTGGTGACACCGAAGCTCAGGTCAAGACCAAGATCGCTGCTGCATACGGCCTGGTCGAGTCCGAGCTGACTTTCGGTACCATCGTCGTTCCTGGCGAAGGCGCTACCGAAACCGTTACTGTTGAAGTAGCGGCCACCAGCCTGCTGTATGTCGACGCTGACGGCATCATCGTCACCATCGAGAACCCAGCAGAACCGGCTGACTTCGATTCGTTCGTACCGCAAGGTCAACTGGACGGCTTCGACGCTCAGTCCTAAGTAAAGGCATACAGCCCCGGGCAACCGCCCGGGGCTGTATGCTGTCATTTACCCTTGGGGTTGGAACCCGTCGAGTTTTCCTACTGGGATGATGCTGTCGAACGTTGGATCAGTCACTACTGGTTTCAGAGGGCGCGGGATGTATTCAACCTCATACAACGCCTTCTTGGTCAGTCTGATAGAGCCGATGTTTTGTGCCAAAATGCCGAGCGTCAACCGATTAACAGTTGTGCTACCCGCACCCGCATTAAACGCTTTCACGTTATAGTTGGTACCGGTACCGTTCGCCATATTGGTCGGAACACCGTCGACGTACATGGTGATGACGCCATTCTTCTTCACGGCCGCATAACGTGTCAGCACACCGTTCTTTGCAGCGGAGCCAAATGGGAAGTTATTCACATCCCCTACGCTGGTAGTTCGATACCCCTGTTGAATGCGGGTGCCGTAACCACCGTCGGCTTGTCGTTGAATGAAGACCGTGTTGACTGCGTCTTGCATCACCACCAGGTTGTTATACGCGGCAGATGCTGCATTGAGACGGCTAGACCATTCCAGAGTCCATTCAAGCACTGTGGAGTCGAACAGCTCATTGAACGCCAGCGCCAGTGTACCGCCCTGGTTGATCTTGACCGTTGGCTCGCCATCAATCAAGTAGGTATTATCCACTGCTGCGTTGGTCAACGTAAGCGTAGGATTTCTACCTGCAAGATCGGTCATGGTACCTGTGTCAAACAACAGCCACGGGTCAGCTACCAATGGTTTCTGACCAACCACCGCTTTCGTACCTGCCAGGAACATATGGCTGGTTGCTGCGGCAGTCACTTCACACCAGTCAGTATCGGCTGGGATCGGTTCGTTCACGATGTCGTCGGTGGTGATGATGGAGCCAGTCGCCGTATTGATCGCCGGGATCAAGTCGTGAGTAGTCGCAACGCCAATGACTCGAACGCTGGCTGGTACCTTCACCATATTCCGGATATGACTCCGGTTGTAGTAGAAGTACATTTCCCCACGAAGTTTAGAAGCCAGCGTAGCTTCCAGCTTAATCCTGGTGTTGTACGTCAACCCTTCGTTACTAAAATCAGCGGCCTCTGGCTGACCCAGAATGAAGTGAGACTTTGGCCGGGTTATCTTACTCTGGAAGATAATGGCATCAAAGATAGCATCACGACCAGTTTTACCAGTGATTGGTCCACCGTCAGAGACGATCGCGTAGCCTGCGATCTGACGGGTTTGGATGGGGCTTGGTAGAGCAACGACGGCGTAACCCGTAAGCTGCCTTACAGCGACGCTAAGAGGCGCCTTGGACAACGTGTAACCATGAACCTCGGCCACACTGGCCAGCTTAGGTTCTTGGTGTAGCACATATCCTTGAGCGCCAGCAATGCTGACAGTCATGGTCGTTCTCCCTACGCTTCAGGCTGGAGTGTGAACACAGCGCCGTTGATTAACTCAGGTGTCCACTTCACCCCACCGGGAGCACTGCCCATAAATCCGGCTGACTTGTCGTAGCTGTAAAGTGTGGTCGGGGCGATAAGGCTAGCGCCAGGAAGGTCAGCAGCATCGACGGTGAGCTTGCTGCTGAGTGTCGTTGGCGACGCACTGTCGGATCGAAGACCTGCCCCAAGTTCCACACCGTAAACTTCAACCCCTGCCGGAATCGTGGTAGAGAGTGCCAACTTCAGAGGATCGCGGGTGCTTGGACTTACCGCGACCAGATCGGTTGGAATGCTGCCCGGACTGTAGACCGCAGTCCCTACATCGCCGCCCTGAGGGAACGTGGTGTAATTCACCGCTTCTACCAATGTGAGTGCTGTAGGCGTCGTGATTACCGGACCGAGGAAGCCGACCGGATCACCTGCGTTGATAACGATGTCATCGACCACATAGAAGTCTCTGAAGTCGAGCATGTTCGTCGTACTCGCCTTGTTCCACATTTGGATGACGAGATTGCGTTGGCCTGAGTTGGTACTGAGGTTCGACATCGGCACGCCGTTGATCCGCCGCTCGACCACACCAGACTGACTGTACGAAAACTCGAAGAAAAGAACAGTGCCAGGCGGGGCCGGCAGCGGAATCATCGCGTCGGTGAGCAACTGGAGTACCACGGTGCCAGACATCTGAGCGACTAATGAACCGCTGTTTGCCCAAGCCGTCAGGCGGATACGAATACCCACGGTGATCTTGCTTGACGGAGCATCCATGTAGCGCCCTAATGGGATCTGGTGATACTCCTGCCCAGAGGCTGCGTTACGGGTACATACCCAGCCGTCCTTGATAATGCTCTGGTTGGCGACACTCAGGTTACCACCGCGGGTCAAACCGTGGGTAGCATAGGCGGTCCAGTTTGGATCGTTCTGCGGGAGGTGGTCAACTCCCATGATTGCTCTTACAGACATGGTCATGCCCTCGATTAAATGGTGGTGTCTGGCGTGAGCTTGACAGTGGTGGCGTCAAGCTTGGCGGCCGACCACGGCGTACCATCAGGGGCCTTGGTAAGGGCGGCCATCTGAATGCCGTAGGTCATGGTCGTTGGAACATTGACCTGTTTGACTGGCAATGTGGTTCCACCCTGAGACACCTCCACAACAACTGGAGAAGGTGCATCGCCAAGCCCACGGCCAGCCATATTCAAGATGACTCCATTGAGACGAGCCCCTGCCGGAATATCGGCTTTAAGGCTAGCAGTCAGTGGATTCTTGTTGGCTGGTGACGTCAACGTAGCCAGTGTTGGCAGCGGCGTGTTCAGGATCTGAAGAGGTGTTTTGGCCTCGTCGCTTTTGACGTAGTCGGTGGCAACCACACTGTCGGTGTAGATCGGAAGCAGGACCTGAGGGCCGATAGGACCTGTGATACCGTCACCCGGCAGGTCATCAATGACCAGGATGTCTTTGACCGAATAGCGGGCGTTGACAGTACTGGTCAGACGGAAATTCACTACTGCGGTGCCGTTAAGCATGGCCGTCTTAATTGCTGCCGATGGCGCCGGAGGGGTGTACTCGGGAATTGGAGTTCCGTTAACAAACCCATTGACTTTGTTGTTCAGGATGTCGTAGGTAAGCTCGACATACGGTGTGCCCCCTGCTGCCAGCCACGGGTAGGTCGTACTGCTGGCCAGAAGCAGATAGAAAGCTACGTTGCTCTCAGACCCAGGTGTGGTTACCTGAATGATCGAGTGGCTCCCGCCGTTAGCAACGTTGATCCGCAGACGGAATGCAAACGTGAGCTTACCTGGATTCAGACCGAGTTTACCCGCCAGTTGGAAGGCCACCACGGTACTACTCAAGCTACCCGTTGTTGGGCTGAGAAAACCGTCCTGGTCGATACCAGTGAGGTTGACCTGATCACCCAGCGGGTTGTAGCCAGAGGTTGTCCACCAGTCCACAGGTACGGCACCGTTTGCTACCGATGGAGACTTCGGGCAATGGGCAAAGTTGAATGCTGCTCTTAACATGACATTACTCCGAGGCTTCGACTGGGGTAGGGTCGTTCCAGCAGAGGTACATGCGGCCAGTAGGACCGATGGCTTCTGGTGGGAATACGATACCCAGGCAATATTTGAACTTGCTGCGCGTGGCGAAGTCACGGCTATTCAAACCGTTGTAGATGACTTCCACACCCTTGAGCGAGAACTCCTCGAACTCACTGATGTTCCACTTGTCCTTACCAACGCCGGTATCACCAGCCTGGAGGGTGGCCAACAGGGAATAGATCGAGTGCTCATCTACCAAACCTACCGGAATGTCCTTGAGGACGTCCTGATATTCGGTGAAGTCTCGACGGAACAGATAGTTGGGCCAATCGCTCATCGCGTGACTCCCTTAGAAGAGGTTGAGTGTGTTGGTCTTGAAGGCCGCAGAGATGTCTTCCAGGCCGAGGAATGGAACGTCCACTGTACCGATCCAGCCAAGCGAAGTTTCCTTGGCCGTGAGGGTAAGTTTATTCGCATCGCCGTCGCCTGCAACAACGAAGGTTTCCGTCAGTTCTTCAGCTGTGAAGGGAATTCCCGTCATGGCTTTGACATCGGGAAGCAGGTCATAGACGCTGGTACCGATGTCTGCGCGCCGAGGAACCAACACCATCTCTGAGATCACGGCGAGATCCAAACGATCGAACCAGAGATAAGACGACCCTGTAGCGACCGTAGAGGTGGGGATGAAGTTGATCACACAGCGGCTATTACGACCGTGTTTGGTAATCTCTTCGGCGCTGGCCGGTTTGACAGCCGTGAAGGTAACGTCAGCTTCAGGGATCGTTACCCCGCCAAGAGAAGACGCGTACCCGACCAGGCTTAGTTTGGGGCTCTGATAGTAGGACATGGTCAGACCACCTGATCGTTAAAGTGGAAGATGAGTTTTCCAACCCACCACGAACCAGCCGTTGGAGCCGGGATATACCAGCAGTACTTATACGCTGGGTTGGCTTCCGGGACGGCTGCGTTCGGCAACGCAACCCGAGTCCACACCGTACCCAGAATACCACCTGGTGTGGTGTGATGAAGGTTGGCCCAGTTGTACTCTGGCGATTGTGCCTGGAGTCTTGCAAGGATCGCATCGGTCACAAAGTTATTTGCGCCAACGTTGATCGTCACAGGTCCTGCAACCATCGCAAGGTTGTTGATCTCGGAGAAGTCCATCCCGTAGGCTAAGAACTCACCACGAGGCTTAGAACCCTCTCCAAAGTTATTCCCGCCCGGCCACAGACGTCCGTTAACAACCGGCTCTTTACCCAACAGGTCGGTAGCGGTACGTTTGAGTTGAACGAAGGTATAACCAATAGCACCGTAGTAACACAGGTCAGTAGCGCCCATGGTCACGGTGTAGTTCTGCCCCATTCCAGGAACCCAACCATCCCAGCGACTGATGGTAATGTTGGTGGACCAGGAAGCGGCTGGG
This sequence comes from Pyrocoelia pectoralis, assembly GCA_036250285.1. Lineage (NCBI taxonomy): Eukaryota > Metazoa > Arthropoda > Insecta > Coleoptera > Lampyridae > Pyrocoelia > Pyrocoelia pectoralis. The sequence goes on along the minus strand of JAVRBK010000012.1, from coordinate 198,315 downwards.
ATGTTCACCCCAAGAATGCGGTTAACCTCTGCCTGCCATTTAGCTGGTGCTTGCTGGAGGCTTGGTTCATACACCTGAGAAACAATGCACGGCATTCCGTTCATCAAGGTTTTGATATTGATACGGCGGTACGTGATCTCACGCTTACCCACAATACCGCTGCCCGGTTTACCGGACAGCATCACTTTGGTATCTCGTTTGTACGGGTCGCCAGCAGCCGCTGCAAATGCCACTGGTGTGCCCAGCAAGAGCATACTGACGTCGTACTGGGCTTTGAATCCTGGGTTGCTCTCCTCGATCAGATCGAAGACGAGCTGGTCGGTAGGTTTACGGTAGTCGGTCATCTAAGTCACCCAGTGAAAAGGGATAGGGGGAGGTGGGTTATCCCACCCCCTCCTGATTCGCCTACGCGTTCGGATCGAATGGGTCGTTGTAGTGCAGGTAGAACTCGCCAGACGGTGTGTCAACGCCAGGACGCAGACGCAGACCCAGAACGTATTTATAGTCCTGGTTGGTCGGCAGGGAACTGTTGTTCAAACCGTTGTAGATAACCACGGCATCGAACAGCGACCATGTGGCAGTACTGCCGTCATTGTTCCACAACGTGCGCCCAGAAGAAACATCCAATGCGCGAAGTGCAGCGGCTACCAAGCCAGCCTTCTCGAAGGTCAGAAGTACCTCGCCGTTGCCATCGCTTGGTACGATGTCTTCAATATCATCGAAGAACGCGGTGAAGTCATACCCGTACGTGTAGACCAGAGCAAAGATGCCGTTGTCCAGAGTCGTCGGATAATTGAGACCCGTCAGTGCCGGCTGAATGATCGCATCATCCAAGGCCATACCACCAGCCGTGATCGGAAGGTTAACCGCACCAATCCAACCCTTGGAAGTAGCTTTGGCCGTCAGGACCGCCGTATGGGTACCATCGCCGTTATCGAGGATTGGGGTATCTTCGATATCATCCACACTGATCAGAAGACCTGTGAAGATCCTGAGAGCGGGGAGGATCTCGTGGGTGGTGGCTACCTCTGGCGATTGCACCGAGAAGCCTTTGATGTTGGCCAACTCTTGCAACTTCAGGCGGTCGTACAGAATCGCACGAATACCCTGGTAGTTTGGGTTGCCCTCGTTAGCAATCACGTTGATTGCCGTGTTCTTGCTGGTGACCTGATCGCGCCACGTACCCTGTACAACCTGAGGGACAGACCACGTAACATCATTCGTGGTGAGTGCAATCGTGTTGGCCAGGTTAATCGCTGCGAGGAGGTCAGGTACTGATGCGTGTTGGAAGGACATGACTTATCCTCAGACGTTGTAGTGGAGAGCGAAGGTACCAGCCATGGTTTCGGAGCCCGGCAGGATAGGAATCAGCAGGCAGCGGTTGTAGAAGCGGCTGTTGAGTTCCGGGTACGCGGCATCCGGCAGGGTGATGATACGACTGGTCGTAGGGGTACCTACTGGATACGGTGCATCCACTGTAACCACCCCAGACAACGAGGTACCGTAGATACGGTTGATCTCGGTGAAGAACTTGGCCAGCCAAGCATTCCATGCAGTGGAACTGGTGTTGGTGATAGCAGGGAAACCAGGCCATGGATTGGTAGCAGCCCAGCTCGACCAATCCACACCAAAACCCATGAAGTTGACGACTTCTTTATGCGCCACGGAGAAGTCATTACCGCCTGGGTAGGTACGGGTGTTTGGCAGGTCGTTGATTGCGATGGCGTCAATCAGCGAGCGGGCGGCGTCATGCCATTCCACCGTAATCGAACCAACCCAACCCAGGCTAGTGACCTTGGCAGTCATCGTCTTCGCAGTCCACGGACGCCCATCGGCATCAAGGGCATTGCTGTTGGCCTGGAACTGCACATCGAGGATGTCGTCAGTGGTCAGCTTCAGACCGTACTTCGCATTGAGACGGGGTAGCAGCTGATGCAGGGTAAAGGTGTTCACCCAGTTGGCGCTGGTAGACTTGTTCGGGTGCCATGCATCGATGCGAACCAGCATCCCACGAAACCAGGTCGGGAATTCACGGCGGCGGTACTGAACCTCCTTACGGCCCAGATAGGTGCCATCACCGGCTGGTGTCAACACTACTTTGGTGTTGGCAACAGAACCGCTAGGAGGAACCTGAGCAACAGGTGCGCCAAGAAGCACGGTGGCTGGGGATGCGGGTACCGGAAGGTTCTGGTTGGCTTCGTTGATTGCGTCGTAGACGAGTTCAGGTGACGTCTTGTTTACGATAGGCATGTTAAACCTCGTCGAACAGATTGTAGTGGAAGTAGAGGTCGCCTAACATCCCGGCAGAGACAACACTGCGTTGGATAACCACGCGGTCAAACGCCGTATTGGCGAGAGGGTCTTCCGACGTCGGAATGTCGATGATGTTACCCTTACCCCAAACTGGAATATTCAGGAACTGGCACGCCACTTGAAGGGCATCCCAGTCGGTATAGGTGCTGTTCTTAACCTTGATCGCATCACGTACCGAGGTGAAGTCCTTACCCCAGGTCATATGCAGTGCGGACAGGTAGGAACTGTTCGGGATGACGAACTTCAGTACCGCCAGATCTCGAACGATAATAACCGATTCGATGAGCGGTCTGCCGTAGGTGTATGTGACTTGAGCAAACCCTTGGAAGCCAATGGACTCGGCTGCGGCTGTCAGGTCAATGGCTACGGAGTCGTTCAGAGTGATTTCCGGAATGACGAAGTCTTCCAAGTCCTCAAGCGACAGCTCCAAGTCGTACACCGCGTTCAGCTGGATCATGAACGCTTCTTTGGTCAGAGGGACGATCGAACGCACGGTGGTGCTCGTCAGGTACTCTGCCAACGGAATACGGGTGTAACTGATTTCCTTCTCGTTGTAGTACCCGAACCCAGGGATACCTTCCACCATGACTTTGGTGTTGGTGCTCTCACCTTCAGACACTGTCGGGTTGCCCAGACGAATGTTCTTACCAGTGAATTCCTTGGGTGGGACGTTGGCGAGGTTCAACAGCTCTAGGAGCTTATCGAAACTTTTCATTTAAGCCCCCGGATTATTCGATGCCGCCAGCAGGGTCGCTGTAGTGGAGGATCAGGGTACCCGAGAGACCTTGGCAATCGGCGGTGAGGTCGATTGTCATGTAGTACTCGTACTCTGGGTTAGGCAGTTCCTGACCAGTCGTTGGACCGTTGAAGGTGATGGTCGCACCCTGTAAGCTGAAACGCTTGATCGAGTCAGTCACCCATGCGTCGCCCGTTACCGCGATCAGGATCGTCTTGATGGTCTCAAGCTTTTCCGGAGTGGTTTCGGTGGCATCCATAGCCAGCAACGTAGCGTAGTGACCACTGAAATCACGGCAGTACGAATACAGTTCGCCGTACGGCTTCTCGGTACTGCGGTTCGGGTAGTTCAGGCCAGGCAGTACCGTAGTAGCTACCAGCGTACCCAGATCGAACCGACCAGGTGTTACGTTGAAAGTAACTTCGCCAGTCCAACCTTTGGAAGTAGGTCTGGCCTTCACCAATACCGGACCCGCGCCATCAACCAGCACTACTGCTTCGTCGATGATGTCTTCGATAGTGATACCGAAGCCAAACTGGGCGTTTAGTGACTGAGCGACATCCCAGGTACTCGCAACATTGCTGATGCGGATATTGGGGTCAATCAATGTAGCCAGTCGCTCGAATGCCCAGCGGGTGTAGCGGACCGTCACTTCGCCGTCGTACGTCGAGTCAGTGTCTTTGGAGATCACCTTAATCGACGTGTTCAGTAAACCGACTGGCGGGTCGATAACGATTGGATCGGCATACGTGTATTCTGACTCAACCAGTGGAGCCTTCGGGTTGAGACGTTTGATCTCTGCCAGAATCTGGGTGATCGGGGGGAGATATAGTGACATGTGCCTGCCGCCTATCGGTTAAAGTGAAAGTATCCAATCCCGGCATAATCAGCTCGAACAACATCCTTCTGGATGATGACGTGCGAGAAGACCTTATTGGCTTCGGGAATATCTTTGGTTAGATGGGTGGAGACATTACGCATCCCCCAATCCACCGGCCAGTTAGCGAAACCCTTCTGAGCCATGAGTTCCTGCATCGGCCCTGGGAATCGCCACCAGTTGCCATACTGGACGACCACATCGAGATGGTCAGTGTAGTCAATACCCCATGTCAGGATATTGGTACTGCGTTTGGCGTCGTCGACAACCGGATGCTTGAGGATGTCCAGATCACGTAACTTAACCATGTTACTTAGCAGTGGGCGTACCCGCTGATACGTGATGATGAACTTACCTTCAAACCCCGGAGAATCTGGCTTGGCGATCAACTCAATGTTAACCGCCTCAGTGCCACCCAGCCAGTTCACGTTGACGTCGATCACGTCTTCTGGAGTGATGGTGATCCCCAGTGCTTGACTGATGATGGGTAACATGGCGTGGAGTGTACTGGAACCTACCGCCTTAATAGTCGGGCGGACAGTTCCGAAAGCTTTACTGAAATCGAGACGCTGGTACTGGAACTTAACGTACCCGTCATACTCGGCATCGTACATGGCGACAGTGGGAAGGGTGATGCGGCCCTGACTGTCTTTGGTTGGCCCTACCCTGCCAAAGTAAAGGTCGCCTTCCGTAATCGGAATGGGGAGATCTTGGTTGGCGGCGTTCATTTGCTGGTAGAGTTCTGCCCGAGCCCCTGATGGAAGCAAAAACATGGCGATCCCCCGGTGTTGCTGTTGAGTGAAGATTGGCTTTACATACTATTGTCCATTAAAAAATGACGGTATAGATAGGTCAGCAGCCCGAAGGCTGCCGACCAAGGTGCTATGCGGCTTAAGCCACTGGCAGGGTGAGACCATCCATCTCGGTGACGACGAGAACGTCAGCCAGGTCGATGTCTTCAGCACGCACGGTGAAGGTCACGGTGCCGAGGTACGCCGGGGAGTCCGGGTTCGCCACGAGATCAACTTCCTTGGTCTCGTTCGGGATACCGCCTTCGAAGGCTGGGATCGGAGTATCGACATAGTCGATGGCGCGCAGGTTGAAACCGCCCAGCGCATTGATGTCGTCGATCAGGTCAGCCAGATTAACGGCGTTGCCCTTCGGAATGGTCAGGTCTTTGCCGACGAAGAAGCCGGACAGCTGAACGCGGTCGTACTTCATGATGCGACTACCCTTGTAGCCGGAGCCGGCTTTGGCAGTAACGGTCATGGTGGTGTTTTTCGGATCGCCGATGTTACCAGCAACCGGGAGGCCCAGGTCTACGGCGGCGAGTGGAAGCGAAGCATTGGTAGCGCTGTTGTCTGCGTTGAAGAGGTCGAGTACGACCTGATCAGACGCCTTGGTGTAATCACTGACGTGTGCCATGGGGGCAACCTCGGTAAAGGAAAGGGTGGAGGGCAATGTAAGGACGCACTGCATAGAATAGATAATTGCCGATCCGTAAGCTATTAAGAACTAAATTATCACATGAATAAAACTTCAGGTGTGCCCCCAATCATACTGGGACAACTAACTTGAGGTTTGCGTCATGGAAAAGAATATCGTACCCGGTGTGTTTGTCGTGCTCGAAGGCCCTGATCTTGCGGGGAAGAGCGGTTTGTGTGTCGCACTGCATGAACACTACGGCGGAATCAAAGGCGGTATCGCTACTCGCAGTCGTGAGCCTGGCGGTACCTATATTGCTGAGAAACTTCGCGAGATTGTGAAGTCCAAGGATACTGCGTTCGAAGGCGAACCCATGCATCCGTTCACCCAGGCCTGTCTGCACATTGCAGCACGTCACCAGCACGTTCGCGAAGTTATCAAACCGATGTTGGAATTGGGCCGGCATGTGTTCTGCGACCGCTTCACCGACTCCACCATGGCCTATCAAGGGATTGGTCTTGGTGTTAATCAGGATACCCTGCGCTACATGAACGGGGTAGCTGTTGAGGGTACCACGCCCGATCTGGTTATCATCCTTGATGCCGATCCTCGTGCACTGATCAGCCGCAAAGATCAGCCAGAAGAAGGTCGTGATAACTTCGAGGCCGATCGTTACGACGGGATTGATCTCGACATCAAAGATCGTCAGCGGGCGCATTATCTGTCGCTTGCTGAGGCACAACCACATCGCTACGTGGTTATCGACGCATTGCTTTCTCGCGAGGAAGTCTTTGCAAAAGCCCTTAGCGAAGTCACCGCACTCATTCAAAGGAAAGCACAATGAATGTGATCGTCGATCCTAAAGACACTTCGGTCGGTGCAGCCCTCACTCGGGCGCTGGACTACGATGGGGAAGATGCTGCTGAGTTTCTCAAGCAGGTCATCCGTACTCAGTTGACCAAACAGCCAGAACTCTGGGCCGTTGGTTTGAAAGGGTATGTCACGATCCCCGATGCCACGAACATGACCGAAGAGATGATTGATGCATCTCGGGCGGTTCATCTCCATTACATGGATGATGAGACCAACGGTGGTGCTTCGTGCGAAAGTATGGTTCGGCACCTGAACATGGGTTGGCCATACACTCTGAAATACCTGCCTGACTTCATGCGTGATGGCGGGCATCTCACCAAGGCTGGTCGAGCCATCCTCTGCCACAGCTTAACAGTTGCTGCGTTTGTTGACGCCAAGAACTTCCGTAAGCCTCCTGATCGTGGCCAATACGAAAAGCTTCTGGGTATCAGCGAACCTACCGATGCGAAGATCCTCAAGCGCATTGCTGCCGAAGACCTGCTTGCACCAGTCGGCTACATCGCTGGCGAAAGCGAATACTGGCTCAGTGGCTTCACCGCCACCCTTTCCTACGAGACCGCTAAAGGTATCAAGGAAGTGCCAATCAAGTGCAAGGTGCATCCGGCGGTTCAGATCGGTAAGGTTAAGGGCATCATGGTCTCGGCCTTGGTTGCTCGTAGCGACGTACCGAAAGAAGTACGCCATCTGGTCAAGCGTCAGGGCACCAAGATCATGTTCACCGTCAATCAGGATAAAACCATCCTGACCGGTCCGTACATGATCGACCGCGTGGAAGGCAATAAGGCCGGGCGGTCTCAGATCAACTGCGAGAAGGTTGATACGTTCATTGTTCGCCGTACGCAGGGAGAGCCAATTGAAGACCACAGCGACCTTCTGCGTGGGGCGGATAGTCAGGGGTGATACGGATAACTACGAGAACTGCATAGATTGGCTTTATGCATTACTTGAGATGCCCGGATGTATGTCCGGGTATGTTGAGAAGTTCGAAGATGGTTATCGCCCTGTCACCGTCTGGCAGATTAAAGAAGGAACTGGTTTAGGTGACACGAATGCCGAGCGTGTTCAGGCCGCCTACACCAGCGCACTACCTCCGTTCAAACCCCTCGATGAAAAGACATGCTTCGGCGTCCACACGGTTCAAGTAGCCAAGTGGCGCAAAGTACAGGAAATGCCTGACGTCACGTTCATCGACTCCACTGTTAAAAGTGGTATGCGGTTCCTCGCACCCTCGTGGGATATCGTTACCAAGGTTAAGGCGGGAGAGATCACAGAAGAGGAATATACCGAGGTGTATCTGCGGATGATGGAGCAATCCATTGATCGCTATCCATTGATGTGGGAAGAGTTGCTGCAACTGGGCAATGTCGCTATCGCCTGCTATTGTTCGGCTGGGAAGTTCTGCCACAGACACTTGTTGGTGGATGTTCTGGAACGACTTTGTAAACGGCGTGGTTATGAGTTCAAGCGTCTTGGAGAAATTGAATGATCATTTATGGGGAGGCGCATTTTCAACCAGAGTCCGTTGCATTCATTGAGGAACGGATTCGAACAGCAGCGGCCAACTGCACCGGAAGTATTGTTCTGGCACACGAGTTGGCTGGTGATGGCGTGTACACACCTTTGCGTGCGCGTAGAGAGCTTGAGAACTGTGGCGAGGGGAATGTCTGCGATCCATTGATCAACAAGGACATCTTCGCACTGGCAGTTGAACTCGACATCATGTTGGTGGGTATTGACTTACCGGCCGTTGAGATCGAAGCGTTTAAGGGTGATCTGCCCAGACAGTTTGCCGCAAGGGAAAAGCGGATGATCGAAGTGCTTCGCAGACTTCCCATCAATACGCGCCGAAGAACTATCGCTGTAGTAGGCGATGCTCACCTGCGGTACACCACGACCAAAGAGCTGGGTGGTCCTTCCAAGATTCATCTGGCTGTACAGCGTGGAACTCTTACCGCAGAGATTGTGCGGGCAGAGAAGAAGTGGCGTGAAGTCGAATAACGTACACACTCCCCAGAGCCCCTTACAAGGCTCTGGGGAGGCGTATGCCGTCGCCTTAGGCGATTGGGTTAGCGGTTACCGAAACAGCAATGGCTGCGTTCACACGTGGGGTGATGCTGTTCTTACGACGACCAGTCAGCACGACTTTGAAGTTACCCAGCACTGCGCCGGCTTCGTTCTTGGTGTGGGACGGGAAGTAGGTGTCGAAAGCAGACACACGCTGGAGGTCTTGCAGAACAACGCCGTCGGTGGAGGTGAAACCGTTGGTGATGGTTACCAGACCATCTTGGCTGCGCAGGTTGTAGCCCGCTTGACCAGGCAGGACTTGGAACGTGAGGCTCTCGTCGTGATCCAACGATTCGATGCTCAGGTACAGGTCGTACAGTTCGGTCAGAGCATCTTCACCAACACCGGCTGGTTTGTTGACGCGCAGGCTGAACGGAATATTCCAGTCTTGCTCGACGTCCAGAGGGATGTGGTAGACGCCGTCTTCTGGTTCGATCAGGATCACGTCGTTGAAGCGACGCGCAGCAACCGACAGGAACAGCTCGCCGTTATCAGCGGTGATGAACGAACCAGCAGGATTGCCGACACCAGCACGCATGGTGCCGTCTTGAGTCACTTCAGGAGCGCCCAGCGAGACGTTCTGCTGAATTGCCACTGGCTCCAGATGGGCTACCGAAGACAACGGATAGTTCAAGCCATTCATAACGGTAATGGCGAAGACGTCTTGAAGCGGAATGGCGCCGCCAATCGGAGGAGCCAGGAACAGGTCCAGGGTGCCCTTGTACAGCAGGCTGTTTGGAGCGGCTGCCAGATCAATAGCAGCTTCGCCATCTACGTCGTAAACGATCGGACCATCAACCAGGTCGGCTGGGGTTACGATCATACCGAACTGAGTTTTCAGATCGGGGATCAGGCCGTGTACAGTGGCGGCTTCAGTCTTGAGCGTGGCCGTGGTGATGCCGGCGTTGGTGAAAAGTTGGGTCAAGTCCAATCGTGTGAATGTAATCTTGCGATTGTCTTTGTAGCCCTTGCCTTGCACTGCGGTGATGACAACAGCGCTTTCGCCTTCTTCTGGGATGTCGTGGGGCTCGATAGCGCCCACGGTAACCGCGTCGTAAGGAACGCTTGCGTTGTTCTCCGCGTTCGGCAGATCTACGATGATCTGCTGGGGCGTTTTATCGGACATGGGAGGATCTCCTGATTAATAATGGGCGGAGAATTTCCTCCGCAGTCCCGCATACTATTCATTTGGTTTTTCCTGAGGGAATTTCCAAAGCCTATAACCGCAACGAAAGTAGAGGTGTTTATGAAGAAAGTTAAGCTGGATAGCTCGCATGATTCGCTTACCGTGAAGTGTGCAGATGGGAGTACGCGTACTACTAATCTGAACGAGAACATCACTTTCGGCAAGAAGTTGTCAGAGCGGATGAAGATCCCTTTCAATCCCCTCATGGAAATGGATACCGAGACCTACCTACCGTCGGATGGTAAATCCATTCTCAACGGCGGGATGTTCAAACAACAGTTGCCTCGTGCAGTCTTCGACATCGAGGCCGACGTCACTGGCGAGAAGCTTGATATGTTCGAGCTGCAATTCGACAATTGGCCGAAATGTCTGAACAAAGGTCTTACCAAAGGTCAATTGTCGGCGATCATGCCATCGACCAGCGTTGACCGACTGTTCCCGAAGACCAACGTTCATCTGAACCTTGTTTTGGAAGCGATGCGTCGCGGACAGAAGCTTGTATTCACCTGTCAGGAAACTGACCACGACTTCGAAGCGCAGTTGGCTTCGATGGGGTATCCCAAGTGATCAAACCGGACAAGTGGATTAAAAGGAAGTCAAACGTAAAAACACCGGCCCTCTACGACCGCGATGGTAACTTCATCAAGTTCGTGGATGGGGTTTTGTGGACATTACCGGAAGAAGAAGCCTGCGGGCAACGCCGTGAGTTAACACGCAATCCTGAACTCTGCATGATCGAACCCTTCCTCGAGAAATCGGTGAAGTTGGTTAACGACATCAAGATCATCAGCAAGGGTGTGTCCAGTTATGGATACGATGTCACTCTTAGCGACAAAGGTCTGAAACTGTTTACCGATTCTAATGCTTGCGGTGGCGATGTCCCTATGGTCATCAATCCGAAAGCAATGGACCCTCGACTATTTGTAGAGCCTGAAATCAGGTTCAGTGCCGAGTTCGGTCACTATGTGATGCTGCCTCCACATAGTTACCTGCTGGGGCATACGGTTGAGTTATTCCGTATCCCTCGCAACGTGCTGGTGATCTGCCTCGGCAAGTCTACCTATGCGCGTGGAGCAATTGCTGTGAACGTGACGCCTATCGAGCCGGAGTTCGTGGGCAATGTAGTCATCGAGATCAGCAATTTAACAGGCTTGCCTGTCATGGTCTACGTCAACGAAGGAGTTTCGCAATTCTGCTTCTTTGAATCCGACGAAGACTGTGAGGTGAGTTATAAGGATCGTGACGGCAAGTACCAGCATCAACGGGGTACGATGGACGCCAAGGTCTGAAATGGAAGTCCCAGAAATGGAGACTGGTTTGTATCGCACAAACTGAGAACACCAATATGTCCAAGTCAGTAGCCGATCAGTTTCAGTTGGTAAGTTATGCCAACAGTCTGTCTCGGTATCTCGTAATGTGTAAATCACACCGGAGTCAGCTAACGCAGGAATACCTTGATATGTGGCAAGAGCTACAGATCGTTACATCGGGTATCCACAAGCCTTATCTGAAGTATCTGGATGATTACGCCCGCAAGACCAATAGCCATCCGGCTAAAACTATGAATGAACCTGGGGAGGTTATTCATGTTTAAAGAACACAGAATTCAACTTAGAACACAGGTGAATGAAAATGGTACAAGCTCAGATGACGACCGACGAAGCAGCGGTTAACCCAATCTCGGTAAAGCAGAAAAATCTGTTGACCGAGAACCTGCGTAATGCGTTGCCCGATATGACGCATCGCACTATGCTCTCTCACAACAGTCAGCACTACATCGGTGTTGAACAACCAGAAACCAACTACATCTTCATTGACGGTGAAGGACGCGTCACGGATTTCGACGCCGTTAGCTTCTTCAAACGTCGAGACATCGACAGCCCTACGGAGCATCATCGTGGGTTTGTGTTTGTCTCCAACATGCAGCCGTTGCCGATCTTCAATAACGAAGCGGTATACACTCGCAAAAACTTCATGCGTCTTGCTGAGTGCTTTCCAACAGAGTTCGTCACCGACTTGATTACACGGAGTATCGGTGCGATCGTTGAGACGTTCCCTGAGATGGATCTTGCCAATAAGGAGTTGATCCACACCAGCATCGTTCGTGAACCGTTCAAATACCACCACTTGCACTTCGCCATTCCAACTAACCTCAAAGGCGATCTGCTGACAATCACCTTCGGAGAATGGGTAGGTTACAGTGAAAAGCAAGCCTTACGCGGTAATGTCCGAGCACTCCAACCTCGAGTATCTGGGCAGGCCCTCACGCTATAGCCATTTGGTCGTCTCTCATGGTGCTGGTCCTTTAAAGGGCGAAGTATTCAGTACCTACCGAGACGAAGAAACTGGACACCACTACACCCGCCAATCTCTGGACCACGACCTTCGCATGATTTGGAGAGGTCATGAGCCAGATGCGGTGTATCGGGAAGGGACTATCCTCTCTATTGGGTACATTGGGGGAAGTGTGAAACTGTTCCTGAAAAGGGACTTGCCGGTTCGTGTGTTCGAAGAGGTCAAACGAGGTTGCGTTGTCGACCTATTTGTCTTCCAGAACTACGAGGTGGCAGAGGACATTGCAAAGGTGTTGGTTGGACGTAACTACGCACTGCCTGCGCAAGAGAACCTTGTACAGATCTGACGTATACAGGGGGTTACTGCGGTACCCCCTTTAACCAATAGGAGGACCCATCATGGGCCACCATAACCCGATGGACCTGATCAACACTTTCGAAAAGAAGGTGGTTAGCAGTCAGGCGCAACAAATCGTCGACGAATGGGTTGCCTTTCTGAAAGCCGGGGATAACTGTCCTCGCCTCAGTCAGGTCACTGGCGTTATCGAAGGCGTGGTCAAAGCACTCACCGATAAAAGACAAGCTCCATGGTTCGTCTACATCGGTGCCCGTGTTACCTGCTCGGACACCATTGAGATCTTCGAGCGCCAATCATCTACCTCATGGCGTAAAGGTACGCTGCTCTCCACCCGGCATAAAGAACCGGTGGGTGTTGTAGACAACACCATTCTTCGGATCAAAGTCAATCTGCGGACTGATGCTGATTTCCGGGGGCCTGGCAAAGACCAGGTATCGTTCCCGTACATGGCTGATCAGATTGATGGGATGCTTGAAGCTCTCACCGACGCTGATACCGATCAAATTGCTGGTCACTGGATTCTCACTCCATTGATCATTAACAGACTCTGCCGTGAGTCTGGGTTCTACCCAACCCGTACACGATCCTATGTGGCTGACGAAGAAAGCATCTTCGAAACCAGTCTCTGGGATAAGCATTCCTACATCCACTTAACGCTGTATGCCGGTCACCTACTCAAAGCACATGCCGAGGTTTGTGCACGTTATGACCTGGCACAACTCACTGGTATTTAAATGTCGTCCATGATGCGCGAATGTAAATGTCGGGTAGCGGTTACCGGTCTTCTGAACGGTGAGCGATACTCGGAAAGCTTTATCACTCAAGGTCGGTGCGCTGACCATGCAGTCGGTAAGGTTGTTGAACACGTTGCCAAGTACCAAAAGAACTTGACTCAAACCAAAGTCATCTTCAAGGACTGGTTTACGTTCAATAGCGACCTTACCGTACAAGTCCCTTAGGAGGGGATATGTCCGAGAACATCGTAAGACAGTTTGGTCAGGTGAGCCTGATCAACACTCAGCTCAAGCAAGCATTGGCGTCTCAAGAGGTCTACGATCGTGGACCCTTTGGCAAGATGCATACGCTGCTACACCTGCTGGCACTGGCTGCGCACAAGATGGAACGCTTGCTCTCTGGGGTTCAACCCGAGTTTCGCAAGTACATCGACCCGCAGGCTTTTGCGTTCGTCCAGTTCTACGCAAGACACCCCGGCGTAACGAAGTAATAAATGGGAGGGCTGCGGCTCTCCCATTTATGCCCTTGGTTTTTTCTTCACCGATTGAACCAATCTTTAGAACTGAATCATCCCTTTGAATCGGATATGATTCTTTGTACCATTTACCTTGGAGGGTAAGAAATGGAAACCTATGAACTGCCAGAAATGTTGGCAGCAGAGATCGACCACGAAGCGAACAACGCCGGTCACGAACGCGTGATTGAGTTGTTTGATTTATTGGCCGAGCAGATCCAGAAGATCGTTCCAGGCGAAACCCTGGACGTAATGGCTCAGGATCTGTTTACCGGTGATGCCGTGCGCGGTGTCAGTGATCAAGGTATTGAGGTGGTGATCTTCCACCACAGCGTATTTGGTTCCAACGTGCTGGTTCAGCGCGATGGCTACTGCAATGTTCCGAGCAGTACCGGACTCCATGGCAACATGGAACTTCTGGGCTACGAGGAAATCTACGATCTCTTCAAGGAAGGTTCCTTGCTGGAGATGCCAGTCCACGATGCCATTCCGCGCGCGGATGAACTCGAGGAAAGCAGCGAGGATCATATCTTCGATGCTGTAGAACCTGTTGATCCAGAACTGGGTTACACCACAGAACTGCTCGACGAACTCTGATCTACAAATCAGGTCAACGGGAATTCCCGAGGACCGCCTACCTTATTACAAGGATTGACTCATGTCTATTGAAATCGGCGTTACCAAGTTGGAAGATGGCACTTACTACATCGCAGGTCTGGGCGTCATCACCCCTCCAACAGGGATCACCTTCAAGCAGCGCAATGGGTATTGTTACTGGCTGGCACGTCGTCGTGAGTCTGTGGCAATCGGTAAAAGCGAAGTTATCTTCGAGCAACTCTTCCGTGTCTACGATGTTAGCCGTGCGTGGCTGGCCTACAAGAACGCGGTAGAAGCCCTCTACGAGAACGTTCGCTACATCTACACTGGTCGGCATTTTATGCGTTTTGAGCCGGTCAACAAGTTGGTTCCAACTGGCAAGGTTGGTGTTAATAGTTTCAGCCCTTCTAAGGGCGTGCATGTGGTTCGTGCAACTATGGGTGGGGACTTGCTATTCAGCGAGTATGTCCGCACTGATGCGCAACACCGAGCGGCCCTTAACCGAGCCATCGCTAAACGAGAGTTTGCTGAAAGCGGTTGGTTAAAAGAACACCGTATTACGCTGGCCAAAGCCCTTGAAGTGGTTGACGCCCGTCGTAGTTCGATCACCGGTAAAAGAACGAAGCGGAGCAAAGCTGCGGCATCTCACGTTTCGCATTAAGGATAAGGAGTTTCAAGTGAGCAAGGTTATTTACGAAGGTATGGGCAACACCCTGGTGGAAGTGGTTCCAGGCCCTGTTACCCAGTTGACACACTTTCCAAATTTGCAGTGGACGGCTAACGGGGTGGAGAAACTCGGTCACCTGACAACAACTCACTCGAAGAAGTTTCCAAAGGGGTTCCAGCCTGGGGAATGGCGCTTGAAGGTATTGCGCGATATCGTCCCCGTGATTGATCGTGACAGCGGTTCTGTCATGAGCGAGGAAGAGATCGCTGCGCTGACCGAGGCGGTCTGGACAGCGTATGCTCACGAGACGCATGGTGTCAATACCTGCAACTCAGTGCTTCCAGTGGCGGCCTACTGGCAACTGCACTTCTGCCTGCCGGGCGGGATCATTGCCAGGGCTCGTCGACGCAACATGAAAGATGGGCAGTACCGTACCAACTACATCGGCTTCACGTACGACACTCCGTGGGGCGAGTACGAGTTGGTCTTCTCAACGATCGTACCCGGTGCGCTGGATGGTCGTTGGGTGATTGAACCGAAGTTGATCAAAGAGATGCTAGCGTTGATTGTAGCGCATCAGTATCCTTTCCTGGCTGGGATCTTCGATAACCTTCGGGTTAACCGCTGGCCTGGTCATGACCCGTTGGTATGGACGGATCTTGCTGGCGAGGGTAAATCATTTACTCCAAAGGCTGGTGAGCCATACGAGCATCCTTCACCCCTACCGGTATTAGTCGATGGGGTGTTGCACTTCCCTCCTGCCGAACCGTTGGGCGAGATGGTCCTCCAAGCCAATGGTGAGTTCACCACTCAGGATGTTGAGCGGGTGCTGAACTCGCCGTGTCAGATGACTGAGTTGGCAGCCTTCCTGGGTACCAAGATGGTGGAGATTCCTGACGAACTGCTGCACGTACCAGTGCCTGAAATGTGGCCCGTCAAGGTCGCTATCGAAGCAGGGGTGCATCCAGCGCATATTGCGGCTGATTTGGATAAGCCCTTCAACCGGTATGCAGACATCATTGTTGACAACAGCGATGATGATCTGAATAAAAGCGGTAAAGTGGGGATTCTGAAATGACCGATGCCACTCGTACTTACCCTACTCAGTGTGGCATCGCTTGCAATCCGCTGGAAGATGGTATCACCCATATCAACGTCTACACCAAGGGTGCTACCGATCTTGGTAAGCTGTTGACCAACCCGGCCCCTGTGCCGGTGAACGTCTACCGTTTCGGGTACTTCCCCTGCATGGAAGCGTTGTGGTATTGGCTGACGATGGGTTGTCAGCATACGGACCTGCGCAATGCTCCTGGCCTCAAAGCCAAGAGCATTGCTCGGGAGAAGAAGTACGAGCCCACTTATATCCCTGGGTTCGAGGACATCATCAAGTACATCACGACGGCCAAGATTTTGCACAACGCGGAATTGAGAAAAGACTTCTTTGAAAGTAGTCTGCCGTTCCTGCATTACTACGTTTACGGCAACCCAAACAACCCAGCGATCCGCCCGGCCAATGGCAGTCTCTGGACAGTACAACATCTTGAACTCCTTCGCTCACTGGGCGATGAGGGTGCTGTTAAGTGGCTCAAGGACCACAAGAAAGAGTTTCGTAAGTCTGTGGATCGTATCTGCGGAATGATCCCCAGCGCTGCACCTGGCACCAACGCCATCTATACCGAGCCAGCCTAATTTCTCATGGAGCAAAACATGCAAAACACTCGTCGCATTGATCGTGTATCGGTTAAAGGTTTGGATACCGCAACGCGTCGTCCGGTCCAGCAGCCGGTACAGCAACCAAAGCCCTTGCCTGCGGGTGAGTTCGCTCGGAGTTTCGACTCCGCTTTCTCCGACATCTTCGGAGCTGCTAAGTAATGGATTTGGTAGAAGTTTGTCAAATCTTGCGCGCTCGGCACCTTGCTGAGCAAACCCCATTCGTTAAAAAGGAAGACGCTGTGTCTGACAAGCATCAAGAACACATCTACTGCATCGGCTACGAAGCCTTGGGCGAACTGTTGCAGCAGGAAGACATCAACCGCCTGGGTACCGGGCTGTTCGTCTTCATGAATGAAAAGATCGACGAAGAAACCCAGCAAGTGGTCGGTCACGAAGTTGGTCGTCGTGAGTGCTACGAACTGGGCCGTCGTATCCACCGTGCGAACTGGGAGCAATTCCACCGCAAGGGTCTGGAAACCAACCCGAACAAACTGCAACTGATCACCTACGGCCTGCTGACTGACGAACTGGGCCGCATCGCGGTCTACGAACGTCTGAAGTACGACGGTGGTGAAGTGCAGTTGACCGGTAAACTGTCCCTCGGCTACGGCGGTCACTTGACTGGTCATGACGTGCGCTACGTCCTGAACAAGAAAGAAGATGGGCCTACCGACATCATTGATACCGGCGCTACCGTGGTACGCTGCATGATCAATGAGTTCGAAGGCGAAGTCTGGATGGTTGCCATCCCGGGCCAAGAACACATCATGTTCGATCCAGAATGTCTGGAAGCGTTGGGCTATATCTACTTACCTAACGAAAACAAACCAGCGGACGCCGGCAACTATCACCTTGGCCTGTTGATGCGTTACTGCCTGTACCAGGATGCGGAGATCATGCAGCCGCCTAACCTGGATCAACCTGAAGCAGCCTTCCGCTACTGGGTCACTCCAGAAGAGTTGGCTGAGATCGCCAACGACGATAGCTTTGAACCGTGGTCTCGCGAGATCGCTAAGCACTACGAAGGTCTGCCAGAACGTCTGGTAGCTGAACCCACGCTGGGCGACGAACAAGAGTTCGAAGAGCCTGAACTGCACGACGAGTAACACCAAGGTCTAGCCCGGCGAACCGGGCTAGCTCCCTCCTCTTTTTTTTTTGTTACGTTTCAGCCCAAGACTGTAGTGTTCATGGGGAGATTCGTCATGCGTAAGTATGTCACGCTGGTGGGGACACGGGACGTCGAGAAAGAGATCAAAGACATTCAGATCCGTGTAGGCGGAACGATGTGTGACGATGGCTGGACGGGGCGTTCCGGTAAAGCGATAGGGTCGGATGAAAACTTTTACTTCGGGGCGCTACTGAGTCCTGAGTACTGGTTAAATGGCTTTGATAACTTCATCGCCATGAAATACTTTTGCAATGAGAAACACAGTCCTGAAACTGGACTGATCCAAATGCAGGAGACAGGTTATTGCCGACGTGCTTACTTTCTAGGGATTGGGGCGCGTGGGACAGCGGCGGGATTGAAGTCTGGTGGTATTGCCTTACACAGTCGCAATTCAATGCAGGTGTTAGGGCAGTGGCTGGTTGAGCCGTCCAGACTTCTTATCTGTCACGCGAAGCCGTTGAAAGGCTTAAAGGTAAGTGGCGGTACAAACACAGCAGTGGCGCTTGCACATCACTTTAAGATTCCAGTTGTTAACACCTGGACGGATGAGGGGATGGAGCGGGTAATGAAGTATCTAAAAGAAAAGGAGAAACGCAATTATGCCGATATCTACAACTCCCTCCAAGCCAAAGCCGTCGCTGCTACAGCGGCTCTGGAACTTCCTCAGTGGTAGTAAACCTGAGACCGATCAAGAACGCATGGCTCGGGAGTCGCACGAGTATGTGGTAGCGCACGTCGAGAAACTCATTCTCGATTTCCGAATACTTCGGATCTACCAGAAGATGACCCACCATTATCGAGAAGGTCGTGACGATGCCATTCGTGCGCTCTTCTCTTTATCGGCGTTGATGCGGCCCGATCAACTCGGGGACTTCTTCAACAAGTGGATCACCTCGCACGGCCAAGACCTCGAGTATCTGTGGCGAGTTCACCGCTTTGTTGTTGAGGGCGGTAAACAGTCCGTTGATAAGGATCGGTGGGAACAGGTCAAAGACGTCGAAGGTCTGGGCGCAGCGCTGGTTGACCCCGACATCATGTTCCATCGCTTCAATCGGTACGCCCGGCAGTTGGCGGTGGATAGCCTGATGAAAGGCCCGGACATCAGAGAGATGTACGAGTACTTCCCACACGTCCAGGTGAAGTCTAAGTTTGGCGGTTGCATGCCCAACTTCACCTACGACGGTATGAAGGACTGATTACCGCTCAAGGACAACCATGTACCCGTGGTCGTCAAGCCACTTACGAATGGGGATGGATGCTTTGGCAATACCTCGGGAGGGGATGATTGCATTCGTCTTCCATTCGGTGGCGATGCCATTGACGTGGTTGTTGTTCTTGATCCAGCCGTCAGAGGCTTTGGGGCGCAGGGTGTACAGATAGATGATCTCCTTGTCCAGGATGTTGGGGTCCTTGAAGTTAGAGCCCTTAACGAGGATCGTCTTATCGCGCACTTGGAAGTGGTCAAGATCAAAGCGTTTCTCGAGCATAGAACCAAAGCCAAGCACTACCGCTTCTTCGGCACTGGTGGTGGCGTAGAGGAACTTGTTCGATTCCACCTCGTCCCAGAACACTTCAACGTGGGTGTAGTTGAAGCCAGGCTGAAGAGGCCCCAGTCCAATGTCGAACATAGAGCCGTGATAAAGGTAGGCGGGAAGATTCATGGCTTGATTCCGTGGGAAGGAGGTTGTCTATAAACTAAGTCATTTGAGACCTTAAATATAGTCTTGAGTGTCATAACTAAAAGGAGCAGCGACATGTTGTCCAAAGCAGTTGATTGGGTTGATCAGCAGATGCAAGAACTTGCCTGCGTGGTCGGAAAGTGGAGACTCTCTCGCTGGTACGAGAAAGCCTACGAATTGGACGACGGTGATGAAGTTCTGCGCACGATCCTGCGGGTGACTGACGTGGACATGGGTAGCAACATTATGCGTGCTGCCAAAGAGGCTCTGGCCATCATGGATCACTTCGAAGGGGAATGGATGAAGTCCAAGATCCTTCGCATGCTCTGTGAAGCGGTCCATAGTTGTGGAACGATCGAAGACCTGCAATGGATGGCTGATCGATTCCTATGTCAGACGGGTAGCACCTTCTGCATGTTTAAAGCGATGGTGGAGGTGGGAGATCTTAAATATCTCGAAGCCCACAACGTCGTATTCTACCAACCGATTGATAAGACCCTCGCAGTCCTCAATCTGAAATCCCCCTTGCGTCTCTACCACTTTCTTGGAATAGATAAGAATGGCAACCCCCGGTAACAAGGACACCGTAAAGATGGAGTTTGTACAGATTAAGTATCGGAGTCTCGAAAGAACCTTCGGTAGAAAGCATCTGCTAATGGCGGCTGCTGTTGTAATGATTGTGGTTTTTCTGGAGTGGTTGCTGGCTGCGGCTTTGCGCACTCCTAACGTTGATCCTTACGAGAACTGCCTGCGGGGAGTTCGTGCTCAGCCGACAACCGAGGATGGCAAGCGTCTAGCCTGTCATCTTAACGGTCAAGTATTCGAGGTGGTCAAATGACCGGGAAGGTAAAGAAAGAACTGAACGGCTACCACGGCATGGCGTTCGGCGCAATTGGTACAGGTCTGGTTTTGGCGCTCTTGTTCTCCGTTAAGGGTTGTCAACCCCAGCCTATTGAAGAACTCGACGCTAGTTCCAAAGAGTCGATTCAGGCTGACCAGGACATGTACAAGTGCGTGCAGCTTATGAAAGTGCTCAACGATAGTCACCAGCAATCGTTCGAGCAGTTGATCTGCAATCAACGAGCAGAACTTGTGCTCATCCCCAAGGGCGGAACTCGCGATGACCGAACCCGAAAAGACTGAAGACCTCAGCGAAACGCATATCGAACGCGAGGCGCTGTTGAAGCGTCTCGTAATCAGTTCCTCCACTCTGAACCACCTAGTTCGCAAAGGGTTCCCCAAGTCCGATCGTACAGTCGGTAAGACGCTTGGACGCAAGGAGTTCTGGAAGTTGGAGGATGTCAAATTCTGGCTAGATGCTGCTGATCGGCAGAAGGCCAATGGTTCCACCTTTCGAGGTGCTGGAGTTAGAAAATGATGGACAGTAGTGGCGGTGGTGGGGAGCGCAGTAGCTTCAGCAAAACCTGGGCGCTTCTTAACGACCCTAGCACGCCTTGGATGATTGCGTATGCATCCTTGGCATTGATGGCATTGATGGCTGTGGTGCTCTGGTTGGGCTTGCAGGATTTCAAAGAGAAGGTTGCTTCGATTAACCCAGAAGCGTTCGAGAGTTGCATTGACCAGATGGAGCGTATGCAGGCTGACATCGGGGTTAAGTACAAAGTGATCGAATGCCAACCTAATGGCAAACTTTCGGTGACGGCGGTGTACGCGCAGTGATGTCATTCAAAACTGGAGCCATCATGTCCCTCGTTCTGTGGATTATGGTGGCGGTCATCTTCGCGGTAAAGCTCGTAAAGGGTTAGTCAATGGACTTTCTACGGCAGTTAATAGATGCATGGATAGCCTTCGGCAAAGAGAACGCAGCAATCGCGGGTTCCCTCACGTTGGCTATTCCGGTGATATTCGGTTATCTGGTTCGGTCAATACCGGCCATGATGTGGCGGGGCTTCATGAGCCAAGTCAGTACCACGATGTCTCTGGATAACTCCGGGTACATCGACAATGCTGAGCAGCAGTTCGATCGGTTCATGGCTTGGCATCTGAAGAATGGCTTGGTGTGGATGTCTCGCAACTACCATCTGACTGCCAATGAAGAGTTTGTAGTGGGTGACGGTACTCACTTCTTCTTCTTCAAACGTCGATTGTTCTGGTTCGTCAAGTCCCGGCTAGACTCCACGGGCATCTCCATGGAGAAGCGAGAGATCACGATTCATGGCCTTACTCGTAACCGGAAGTTGGTCGAAGAACTGCGTGAGCAATTCAAACGACCGACCAGCGAGAAGACGCTGGGTATGTATCGCTGGGTGACTCAGGCAGGCTCTTATGGGCGGCAGGAGAATGGTTCGTGGTTGTACTCGGGCTCGGTTAACAAACGCGACCTGTCCACTGTGGCCATCAGTAAGGACACGCTGGGTGAGTTGACCACGAGTATTGACTTCTTCTTGGCCAACAAGGAGTTCTACGTTAAACGTGGGATCTCCTACAAGCAGTTCATCATCCTGCACGGCCCACCCGGTACCGGCAAGACTGCTTTGGCCAAGGCATTGTCATCCCACCACAATCGCGACATTTACATCATCGACCTTCGGGATACCAGCAACCAGGATCTACCGCGTGCTTTTGCGTCGGTACCTGCGGGTAGCACGATCCTGATGGAAGACTTCGATGCGGCTGAGGCCACTTGGAGTCGTGAATATCTGGTCGAGCGTAATAAAGGCCTGCGCGGTGGTGAACCGTCCGGATACACCTCTGTGGGTCAGGGCGCTTCTTTAAACGTGATCCTGAACTGCACCGACGGTATCGTTGAATACGATAACATCCTGATGATCGGTACCACCAACCATCTGGACCGTATTGACGACGCCTTCTACCGCGATGGTCGTGCTGACATCGTTCTTGAGATCCCTGCGCTGCGGCACGAGGATATCGTCTCCTACCTCATTCAGGTCTATGGCCCGATGTGGAAAGAGTCGATTGAGAGCTACGTCAACTTCCATGCGCCATTCCGCTTTTGCGACATCCCAGGTAGCAAACTGCAAACGGCATTCAAGAAGCATAAAGACCATCCAACCGACTGTCTTGATGCGCTTGAGAAGTACACGCCGGGTACAGATCTGTGGACTAAATTCATGGCTTGGGCAGAAACGGTTCAAGCAAACAAAGAGACAGAGAAATGAGCGAAACGCGAAAGTTTGATTTCAACGCAGAGGCCGCGCTGCGCAAGAACATCATCACGACGATTCGTGATGCGTGCATCACTGCCAATGTCACTTGCCACCTCATGACCATCGCTGGTATTACGGGCGATACCATAGTGGATTCGTTGGCAGCTCCATCGCCGATGCTCAACCACCAGGTAACCATTCTGAACGTCAGCGCAGAAGCCACCCGTGACTTCGTGATTGAAGATGGTTGGATCAAATTCATGACCATGTTCAAAGGCCAGGCGCACAACCTGAGAATCAACATTGGTTCGATCTTCCAGGTGTTCTCTCCTGAACAGTCCGGGCTAACCGTGGTTATGCCGGATACGTTTGCACACGACGACTTCGTGGAAGGCGACCTTCCTCCCGAACGCCGTAAGCCAACACTCAGTATCGTCAAGTAAACAGTGGGGCCGATATCTGCGGGTATCGGTTCTGCTTCACTTATGTCCCTCGATAAGGAAAACAGCTATGCGAAAGAATAAGCGTTACCTGTCACGCGACCTGAAACTCCAACTGCGGTTGAGTCAAGGATTGTTGAGAAAGATGGGTGTCATCATTGCGGCCGAACTCAAAGCCGATGTGAAGATCGTTCAGGCTGGTTTGCGGATGGTCCTCAATGGCCACCAGGTCGGTCGTTACATCCGCGACAACGCCCACATGCCCAAAGAGCTGATGTGCTCGATCAACGATGTTCAGGATATCGGGAAGGGTAATAAGTTCGTCCAATCCTGCCTCAACCGTTTCATCTGGGGTGGTCTGGCTAAAGAAAAGCCAGACGTAGTGGTAGTTGATGGCAAACGTCTGGTCTTGTTCGGATACGAGATCATCTACGGCACCGTGGAAGGTAAAACCCTTATCATCCATCGCAACGGCGTAGCTTTCAACCCGATTGGCTGGTGGTTCCACGAACTCAATCGCAGTGTCCACAAGACTCGTAAAGAGCAGATGGTCATGATGGTTGACAGCGTGTTGGAAATTGCGCGTTTCTACGATAACACTCCGGGCAAATGGCATTACAGTCCGCCCGATGAGTACGTCGTAAAGATCCGTGACGAGAAAGGTCAGGAATGGCTGGTAAAGAACATGGTACCTATCGGGGTCGGCGGGCAGTACTCTGGCGACATCTTCGACGACAGTGTCAAGTACACCTACCCACATCGGGCTGAACCCTTAGACCTTTCCGGGTTGCCTGTTCGGTCTGATGTCAAGATTGATTGGGAAGGTATCTTGGCCGGTCATCAATCGGGCAAGCACTCGGTTGACTACTTCAGGCAGGATCTGAAGAGCGGTGGGTATCGGCTGGACCAGACCTACAATCCATCTTTCTCTATTCAGCCATCCAAGAACCCAGTAGTGCAGGTTGATCCGAAAGACTACATCTTCCGGCCGTCTTTCACCATGGTACTCGATGCTGATGGGAAGCCGGTGCAGGGCGATAGCTACGAGTTGTACATGAGGCACTTTCTTGGAGACAAGAAAAGTCTGTTCGAAGGGCGTGATGGAATGCGCGTTGAACCCGTTATCCGTGGCGGTAAGGTCATCGCCTATTCGATTGTGGCTGACGAGCCAGGCCGTCCTCCAGTACGCCCGTTGTTTAGTGATAAGGATGTGATCGATCCGAGCGAACCCGTGGTCAGCGAGATCGGTTTGGTAAGCGGTCCTGATGCTGAAGGCTACCTGCGGGTAAAATGCGGTGCGTATGCTCCAACCCGGGAATGGCCTCCAGAATGGATGAGCGATCCTAAGCTTGGCAACTTCTTCAAGCCAAATGGTCAGATTGACCTCATTGCTGTGGCTTCCGGGCCTGATAGTAAGTTCGCTAAAACTCTCGATGCCAGGCGCGCCGAGACACCTACCGAACAACAACCCTCAACACCTAAGGACCTTAAATGACCACTATTGCTTTTGATGGAACCTACCTCGCTGCCGATACCCGTACCACCCATGGCGGCGGGGCACCTGAAACAGATCGTTCCCGGCGTTGTCCTTCCTGTGATGGGCATGCCGATACGACGTTCAGCTACAGTCGTAAAATCGAACGCACTTATCCTCGCAAGCCGGTACTGCTTGAAGGGGACAAAGTTCTGGCGTGGGCAACGGCAGGCTGCGGTAGTATGGGTCGTGCCTTTGACCGGGCTATGAAGGCTGGTCTTGATCTGAAAGAGGTAAGTGGCGTAGTTGCCGCAGTTCACAACCATGGCGGACATGCTCTGGTTGTGACTGAAAACGGCGTGTACGACATCGAATTCGGCAAAGTATGGAAGTGTAAGAAGGTTGAACAACTTCCATACGCAATTGGTTCTGGCGGTAAGGTTGCGACCTTCGCTATGAAACGTCTGGGTTACTCGGCCATGGGTGCAGTAGCATGTGCTGCCGATGTGGACAAGTCTACTGGTGGTGATATCAACTACTACAACTGTCGTTGGGAGAATCCCGAGGCTGAGGTTCCACCGACGATTGAAACGATCAACTATACCGAGGAAGAACTCTTCGGTCGGGAATAACCATGTCTCAGAAGACTGCTGAAGAGAAGAAAGCCATCCTGATGGTAAACATCCCAGCAATGGTTCAGAGAGGCCTCACACCGGTCGTTTGGTGTCAGACTGACAAGTGTACCTGTCCGAGCATCAAAGGGCGTTTAAACGGCCACACATCGGAGCTATCGTTTAGTCTGGTACTGGGGCCTGTGTCGTTAATGGATTTGCTTTACGGTAATAGCGGCCTGCTTATTAAGGGTCGCATTATCGAGACTGTGATCGGGCTTTCCGATGTTGTACCGTCGCACCTCAACATCAACTACGATTGTATCTACGCCATCGCATGTGACGGCAAAGATGATGAAACAATCCTGCTTGATGAAATCCCCTCCTAACAACCCACATCTGGGTAAAGGAAAAACCATGTCTGCAAAAGCTATTACCCGCGCCGATGGCATCGTTCAGATGCGCGAACAAATCATCCAAGTCCGCCTGATGTTGGTGGAAGCTGGGATGCGTCGTAAGCCAATCACGATGAAAGAGATGTTGGATAAACTGACTCTCAGTCCTCGCGAGTTGGTGCACATCCTGGCTAACTTCCTGATGTTCGACACTCATCGCAACTCCAGCATCTTCGAGAGCATGTTCGGCCCCACCTCCCCGCAGTACTCCGCGCTCGTAGTGCGTCAGCCCGGCGGACTTCCTGGACCATGGTTCTGGGAACAAGTAGGCGGGACTCCGAACGAGGAACCTACCAACATTGCGATCGATGCCATCTGCAAGATCTTCAATGTGGATCGCATGGACGAACTGGCTGCGCAAACTTACGACACGTTTGAATACCTGCGGGTAACCGAACCTAGTCGTAAGGAACTGTTCCGTTCCGTTGCGCAGTACATCTTCCAGCAGGTGGGTCACGAGGTTGATCCTCAGCTCGCTGATGAGAACTTCTATGTCTCGATCGATAAGGTTGAGACTGGGCCTATGGGGGACTTCTCGTTCAAGTCCCTGCTTCCTGGGCTGGAGTTCAACTTCTACAGCGACTTCCCTCGTAAGCGTCTCGATGTGTTGAAAGCGCTTACGGTGAATAATACGCCGCATCTGGTGGTAGCTGGTGGACCACAGAAGAAAGAGCATCAAGCCATTCTTGACGCTACCTCGCGATTGGGGATGTTCCGCAATATGCTCCCACAGAACTTTCCGATCAAGAACACTCTGGACTTTGTTACCAGTTCTGAGCCGTTCATCAACATGACGATCAGTCGTGAGGGTAACGTATATCACTTGGGTTCGCAGGCGGTTCAGGGCGACCCCACCGTCGATTAACTATCTGCTCTAGGAAAGACCGTCATGGCAAACATCACTATTGGGCTGGATGAGATCAAACAAGAGCTACGCATGGTTGATCGAGTTGGGCTTAATGGTCGGATACTCGATGTGTTCGACAAACATGAAAAACACATCGTCCTGCGGGAATTGGTAAAAGATGCTGCTATGGCGGTCGCTGGTGTTTGTACTCCGTGCAGACACTTCTTCGAATACCTTGAAACGATCTTCAAGGTGGACGACATTGAAGGCCCCATTCATGACTTCTACCTTGAGCATCTCGACGAGTTCTATGTGACAACCATGCGACTGCTTGCAGCACGCATTCCAAAAGGCTTTCTTTATCTGGCCGCAGATACCGGGACACTGCGTTCCGTTGTCTATTTGCGACCAGCGATTAACGTTGGCGTTATTTCACAAGGGATGGACGAGA
Source organism: Pyrocoelia pectoralis (assembly GCA_036250285.1). Lineage (NCBI taxonomy): Eukaryota > Metazoa > Arthropoda > Insecta > Coleoptera > Lampyridae > Pyrocoelia > Pyrocoelia pectoralis. The sequence goes on along the minus strand of JAVRBK010000012.1, from coordinate 171,710 downwards.
TGGGTTACTCGATGACTCGTCTTATCGATCACTTGGTCAAGAATCATTAACGGAGTATGGACATGCAAGATGTAAACAAGGGGAACATCGAGAATATCGATATCGAAGCCGAGATGAAAAACTCGTACCTCGAATATTCGATGAGCGTTATTACGGGTCGTGCGCTTCCCGATGCTCGCGATGGCTTGAAGCCTGTGCACCGCCGGACACTCTTCGCCATGAGTGAGCTGGGCAACACCTGGAACAAACCGTACAAGAAGTCTGCGCGTATCGTGGGCGATGTAATCGGTAAGTACCACCCGCATGGCGACACTGCCGTGTATGACACCATCGTTCGTATGGTGCAACCTTTCTCCCTGCGCTATCCGCTGGTTGATGGTCAGGGTAACTTCGGTTCCATTGACGGTGACAACGCAGCCGCCATGCGTTACACCGAGATCCGCATGGAGCGTATCACCGAAAGCATTCTCGCCGACCTTGATAAGGACACGGTTGACTGGGTGCCGAACTACGATGGGTCTGAAATGATCCCGGACGTTCTACCTACTCGTATCCCGAACCTGCTGGTCAATGGTTCGAGTGGTATCGCTGTGGGTATGGCGACCAACATTCCGCCCCACAACTTGAAAGAAGTTATCAGCGGCTGTGTTGCGCTGATCGATAACCCTGCGATCACTGTTCCTGAACTGATGGAATATATCCCGGGTCCTGACTTCCCAACCGGTGGTGAGATTCACGGTTACAACGGTATCGTCGATGGTTACAACAGCGGCCGTGGTCGTGTGATCATGCGTGGTAAACATCACGTTGAAGATGTTGATGGTAGTTCTGGCCGTCAGCAGATCGTCGTTACCGAACTGCCTTACCAGGTGAACAAAGCCAACCTGATCATCAAGATCGCAGAGCTGGTTAAGGACAAGAAGATCGAAGGCATCTCCAACCTTCGTGACGAATCCGATAAGGACGGCATCCGTGTTGTGATCGAGCTGAAGCGTGGCGAGATCCCAGACGTGATTGTCAACCACCTCTACTTGCAAACCCAACTCCAGACCACCTTCGGCATGAACATGATGGCGTTGGTTGACGGCATGCCAAAGATGCTTGACCTGAAGCTTGCGCTGAACGTGTTCTTGCAGCACCGCCGGTCTGTGGTTACGCGTCGTTCGGTCTATGAGCTTGAGAAACTGCGTGAGCGTGGTCATCTGCTTGAAGGCCTTGTGGTAGCCCTTAGCTGCATTGATAAGGCTATCGAGATCATCCGTCAGTCCAGCAGTCCAGCAATTGCTGAAGGCGTTCTCACGAGCTTTAAATGGCAATCGCCGTGGGCTCAAGAGATGGTGACTCAGTCCAAAGGCATCTGTAAGCCTAAGGACATCTTCCTTCAAGGCATGGGCCTGCAAGAAGACGGCACTTACCTGCTGTCCTCCGAGCAAGCCAAAGCCATTCTGGAAATGAAGCTGCACCGCCTGACTGGTTTGGAGCAGACCAAACTGGTTGACGAATACAAGACCATCCTGGCCAGCATGCTGGAACTTCAGGACATCTTGACCTTCAGCGACAAGTTGATCCAAGTGGTTCGTAACGAACTGCTGCTGATCTCCTTCGACAATGATGATGTTCGTCGTACGCAGATCTTTGCAGGTGGTCCTGGCCTGACTGATGCTGATCTGATTCCAGAAGAAGATCGTGTTGTTACGGTCTCTCATCTGGGCTACGCCAAGAGCCAGTCTCTGTCCGACTATCAGGCACAACGCCGTGGTGGTAAAGGCAAGTCTGCAACAGGTGTGAAAGATGAAGACTACGTCACGCAACTACTGGTGACCAGCAGCCACTCCAAGTTGCTGATGTTCTCATCGATCGGCAAGGTGTATGGCCTTCGTGCATTCGAGATTCCTGAAGCGTCTCGTACCGCTCGTGGTCGTCCACTGAACAACATCCTGCCACTGGCGGCTGGTGAGCGTATTACTACCATCCTGCCGGTTGAGAAGTTCGAGGAAGGTCACTTCGTCTTCATGGCAATGGCTTCGGCTACTGTTAAGAAGGTGCCTCTGACTCAGTTCGCCTCCATCCGTAGTTCGGGCTTGATCGCTGCGTCTCTGGAAGAAGGTGACCACTTGGTATCGGCGGCTGTGACCACTGGTAACTGCGAGATCATGCTGTTCTCTGACAACGGTCGTGCTACCCGCTTTAAAGAGTACGATGTTCGGGAGATGGGGCGTACTGCTCGTGGTGTTCGTGGCATGCGTTTGGTTGAAGGTCAATCACTGATCTCCATGATCATTCCAGAAGCGGGCAGTCAGATCCTGACGGCGTCTGAAAACGGCTACGGTAAACGTACTCGTGTGGAAGACTTCCCGAAATACAACCGTGGTGGTGCCGGTGTCATTGCGCAAGGTGCGTCTGAGCGCAACGGCAAGCTGGTAGCTGCGGTACAGGTGCGTAACGGTGAAGAGGTGATGCTGATCTCCGACCAAGGCACTCTGGTTCGTACACGGGTTGATGAAATCCGTGATCAATCTCGTAACACTGTGGGTGTGTCTTTGATCCGTCTCCAGAACGAGGAGAAGTTGGTAGGGGTCGAAAGCATCCAAGAGAAGGATGAGGAAGATGACAGTCAAGCGATCCAAACCGCTGGCTCAGCCGAAACTGGTACCGACGACGGCACAGGAGATGTTCAACCTGGGTCTAGCGGCGCTGGACAAGTCGTTCCAGGGCAAGAAGAAGAAACCGCACAACAACATGACGTCGAAGGAAGTAGCAGCGTTCCTGAATCAAATGGATCAGGCGCGTAATGCGAAAGAACGTGGTGAGGTCTTCGAGAACCGCACCATGGACTTCGATGGCAAGCGCTGGGTGCCGCGAGACGATGACAAGCCTCGCGGTTGGCAGTTCGATGGGAAGGCGGGGACAGAGCGTGAGCTGTCCTCGGAAGAGGTGAATGAGTTCATCGAGGAGGTAGAGCACATGGTCACCAAGGGTAATGGTAAAACTACCAAGATCCAGAACTCCTCCATCAGCGGTACTACCCTTCCCAAGAAAGGTAAGCGTGAGAGCTTTGACCAACACATGGACAAAGCTTTCGCCGCGATGGAGGAGCTGAAGAAGAACCCTGTGGCTTACACCGATGAGATCATCAAACTCGCTGGTGAGGTTCATGAGCTGCGGGATCGGATCAAAACTCTTGAGTCAGTGAAGGCTGATCTTAAGGATGGTCACCTCAGCGGCTCTCCGAACTCCAAACGGTTCTTTGAATCCGTCCAGGCCGACCAGGTGAAATCTGAAGCTACGGCTGAGGAACTGCGCGAGCGCATGACTCGGTCGATCTTCACCTCGATTGCCAAAGGTGTTCCTGCCGATGTCGATCTCCTCACCAAGTTGTCGAACCAGCTCCAGGGCAAAGGTGAGATGTCTGATGAGGAGTTCGCTCGTGCTCGTGAGATCGTCAGTGGAATTACCGATAAGCACTACGATAAGAACCTGATGGAAGAAAGCTGGAAGGCTGCCAAACCAGCGGTCATGGAAGCGGCTCGAAAAGCGTTACATGAGTCGCTGGAATCCAGCAGTTCTTCTACCTTCTGGTCCGACAAGAAGCTGAATGAGGTGCTGGCCAATGTCGAGGCTGAGGGTACTGGCGAACCTCCATTCGATGAGCCGGTTCGTATTGCCACGGCGCCGTGGGAAGAGCCTCGTGCTCTGAGTAAGGAAGAGCAGCAGAAACTCCTGATGGATGAGCTGCTGGGTCATGCCACTTACTGGGGTCAGGTTCACCCTAAGCGTCCTGGTGCGAGCGAACAAGAACATCGTCTCGACATCTGTCAGGGCGTAGTTCGTTCGGTGGCTGAGACTCTGGATGGCCACCGTCAGGATGGTCGTGCTGGCTACATCGTGATCCCGGTCACTTCGGCATTGGATGTTGAGAAGGACATTCGTGACGGTTTGAACTACACCGATTACAAACAGTCTGTGCACGATAACCCAATCGTTTCCCACCTCAACATCGCAGGCGACTTGGTTGTCACTCACGACAAGCTTCGCAGTAAGTTCCGTAAAGGTCTGACCAAAGCGTAAGGGTCATACTCCAGAGCCTTTCGGGGCTCTGGAGGATGTTCTTTTTTTTTGTCAGATATAAGGATTTATAGAACTAGATCATCCTCGTGAATAGGCGTTAGTAAATGCCTTAATGAGGAGAGACACTATGCGTATTGTCAAACGTTTGGAATTCATGGCTCTACCTGCGGGTACCCTGTATCGCGAAGTTCGCATGCCCGACGAAAACCTGCAAGACCTGCGGGTTAAAGGCGAAACTCTCGGCACTGGCAAAGACGACGGTGGGTGGAACTACACTCCGCTGGATCAGGCTCAGATCACCGGAACTTTTGAGAACCCTGAGGATATCATCGCCGAGGCCATCGCTGATGACCGTGAGTTCACCATGGACTACAAGTTCCCCAACCGGGACGGTATGTTTCATAAGGACAACGAAGTCCTGTACATGGTCTATAGTCGGACAGACGCTCAGAAGCTGATCGATTTTCTCACGGTGGCTGCGGACGCTGCTGAGAAGCTCGAGACACGTCGCGCCCACTCGGTCAGTGAAGAGACTCGGGAACTGGCCGCACGGATCAACAAAGAGCATCCAGAGCTGAAGAAAGAGCTGCGTAACCTGAAGTCCCAGTTGAAGGCACCACACTGGCTGTCGGCTATCGGCTCTATTGCCGTGGGCGAAGAACCAACTGAAGGCGGTAAGGAAGCGATTGATAATATCAGCGCAACTATTACCCGCATGCTCAAGTTCGATGTCTTCAAAACCAATGGCGGTGTCGATCAGTTCGTCGACTACCTGGCCGGGGCTGCTGGCTTCTTTGTTACGGCTGACCCAGACCTGGTCAAGATCTTCGTATACGACGAAGTGCCCGACATCAAGTTCACCGGCAACAAGGCGATTGACCGCCTGAAGCCAAACCGTAAAGTGGGCGAGTAACTACCCACAGATCGGCGTTATCTGGTAGGGGTCTCCAGGGACCCCATTATTACCCTTTCCAACTGGAGTGCTTAATGGAACAGTTCAAACGCATTGTGCGCGATGTGCGAGACTTTGGCGTATTCAAGAATGATCGTACCGGTGTGGGTACCTACTCCATGTTCGGTCGTTTGGAGCGGTTCGACGTTTCCTGCGGGAAGGTTGTGCTGCCAAGTACCAAAGAAGTGACTCCTGAACATCCTTACGCTGAAAAGCTCTGGATGCTGGGTGGCGGGACTACCATCAAGTTCCTGCGTGAACTAAACATCAACTTCTGGAACAACTGGGTGAAGCCTGGCACTCACCAGTACGTCGTGGAAGAGAATGCTCACAAGCGGGCATTGGAAACGATGAAGCGGGTCGATCGTGAACCGTGGCTCAATAGCAAGGCGTTGAATGAGGCCTGCGCTCCTTTCATCACCACCGAAGACAAAACCGGTGTTGAAGGTTGGGTTCGGGACAATCCCCTCATGGGTGCTGGCAAGTGGCGACACGCTGAAGAGATCAACAAGATCCTGCATACGTCGCTGGATGAACTGGGTGTTCCGCCTGGGCGTCTGGTCGATGGTGATCTGGGTCCGATCTACGGTAAGCAGTGGACGGCGTGGGAAGACACCAAGATCATTAACAGTGGCGAACTCGAGAAGTATCAGCGCCGCGGTTATGAAGTCATGGGCCTGCTGGATGACACTGGCATGAAAGGCGAGATGATTCAGGATCGTTACGTGGTTAATCGCAAGATCAACCAGATCCAGAATGCCATCGATCTGTTGAAGACCAGTCCTGACAGCCGCCGCATTGTCGTCAGTGCCTGGAACCCAGCCGACATCGAAGAGCAAGCACTGCCTGCCTGCCACACGCTGTTCGAATTCTGGCAGCGTGAAATGAACTTCGCCGAGATCGTTTCGATGTTGAAGCATCGCGGTCTGTACAACCACATGGAATCGGCACTGCTGGGCGCGGGTAGCAGCTTCAGTGGCCTGCATTATGGCTACGAAGGCGACCATGATCGGCACGAAGACTTCATGGCTTTGGTGTGGGCATGGTTGATCGACAATCAGCTTCCTACCCGTACGCTGAGCCTGTTGTTCTTCTGCCGCAGTCAGGACCTGATGGTTGGTACGCCGTATAACCTGGCTGCCTACTCGATGCTTCTGCACATGTTCGCCGAACAAGTGAACATGGCGACTGATGAACTGATCTGGGTGGCTGGCGATCATCACCTGTACCGGAACCATCTGGACCAGGTTGAGAAGCAGCTCAAGCGTCAACCGATCCCGGACTCCCATCCGACGATCCGTTTCAACCGCAAGCCAGCGTCTATCTTCGATTACACCATCGAAGACGTCGACGTACTGAACTACCAGCATCTGAGCCGGATCTTCCTGCCAGTCGCTGAATAAACCCTCGTGGGGTGGGCCGTAAGGCTCACTCCATTTATGCCGTTAAAGGAGATACACCATGATTCTTGGTACTGTTATTGGTCAAGTCATCCAGCCTAACCTCGGTATGATCGCTGGGGAAATTCTGGACTACCCTCACTTCACTCAGGTGGGCGAAGATTTCACTGCGAGCGTGGTGGATGACACTGCTGTCGACCCTGTTGTTCTGGCGATGGAAGTGATCAGTCACGACCCAGCTCAGAAGGGTGCCCTGATCGCTGCTGTTGTCGGCAGCCACCTCACCGGCGATGCGCCTCCACCAAAAGACTCGGCCAATGCCGAAGAAGAGGAAGAAGAAGAGGCGTCGGAATAATGTCCAGACTCAACCTCTCTAACAAGCGCGACTTCCGCCTGCGTAAACTCGTATGGCGGCTCGCGCTCCGCTTGGACGTCGACCCCTCGATCCTTGAGCCCATGGTGATCGATGCTGTTCGTGTTCGCTGTCTGAACAAAGTCGACTTCCAAGACTACACGCAGGACCCAAAGCACCGGGAAGAGTTGCTGGCTGCGTTACAAACCGTGACCACACTTCCACCGAAACTGGTAGTCAATTACACGACCAGCCTGTTCGGTAGTGCCACCGCGGTGGTGGGGGGTGATGGTCCTGGCTACTGCGGTACCAGCCGCGTCGAATACAAGACTCTGGAATACGGCGACTACGGTACCTCGATCTCTCACAAAGACGATGCGGTACCGTATCTCGACCCAGAGATGGAAGATCGTCAAGTGGTGGTTATCCACAAGTACATGGATGAAACCGTAGGTCGTGAACCTCGTAATGAGGATCTGGTCTACAACGTCGTAGGGATGCTTATTTCGAAATCCAAGCCATACACCCAGGACGAGTTGGAAGCTATCCGCAGGCACGAGGCGGCGTGGCGTGACTTTGGGAAGACTGCTTGTATCGAACAAGAAGCCCAAGACAACATGTTCAAAGGTCGGCTGACCCCACATCCGTCCAACCCCTTTGGGCCAATCGACTTTCATCCACCGGATTTCATTTAAGGAGAATTGTCATGCCTAGCAAAAGCAAGGCGCAAGAGAGGTTCATGAACATCGCAGCTCATGACAAAGAGTTCGCGGACAAGAACGGGATTCCTCAGGAGGTTGCTAAGGAGTTCCATGAAGCCGATAAGGAGAAGAAGAAAGATGACAAGAAGCGCCGGTAATCCACTTCACGGTCTGCGTGAGAAAAAGATTGCACCCAACGGCGGGCGTGCTGGGCGGACTATGGGCGTTTGTACGAGCGCCCAGGCAGAGGCACAGCGTATCGCACAGTACGAAGACCGTTTCAACCGTATCAGTTGGCGGTTGGCACTGCGTCTTGGGTATGGTGACTACATCGAAGCTGTACGCGCTTTGATGAATCGTTTCATTCACTCCAACCTACTACTCCCTTGCGCTCAGTTGGATGAAGATCCAATGACCCAACCGGCCATGCAGCAACTGCGGGAATCAGCGGGACTCCCACCCTTTGGCATTGTGGAATACTCTGTCTCGATCTTTGGGATGGTTTACCTTGCAGTCAAACCCTTAGAAGGTGGCACCCCAATACGTCCTATTATGTTCAACGGGTTGTTGCCGAGACTGTACATGACGGCGGTCAGTCAGCGCTATGTCGAACACTTTGGCACGCTGATTATCGCATGCCAAAACCTTGATCGCATCGAGCAGTTGCTCAAGCGTACAGTGGGGATGGGTGAGCGTAAGAAACCTGACGCGGGATGGGTGATCAATGAGACCAAACGGCGTGAGATGGAAGCTATCGGTCTGGTAGATCCCGATCATGGGCATTTCCGCCGTCAGGTCTACGGTCAACTGGGCGATAGCATTGCTAGCAGAAGGAACGCAACGCGTGAATCGTAATACGAAATACCTGTCTACCCTCGAGACAGAGTCACTTGAAGCACTCGGCAAGATCTTCCCTGCCGGTTTCCTTTTCATGAACGAATACCGCGGTCGTCGTTCTGTTGAAGGTGTGCTGATGTCTGCTGCCGAGGGCGGTAACCGCAAGTTCAAGGATTTCTACAAACTTGCGCGTGAACTTCGTCGCTATGTAAACCAGGCAGGTCACGGGTTCAGCTACAACGAATCCCTCAACTCGATTGCGATCGTGATGGGGTATCCGAGTTTCCGTGCTGCCAAGCGTAATAGTGGTCGAGGGATTATCCCGATCCACCGACTGCCTGAAGGCATTCGTCATCTGAAGATGCCGAATCTGGATGAGCTGGCGAGGAAGATACAAGCCGACCAAGCGCTTGAGTTGGAGGAGCGTCTGAAGAGCGGTCAGGTAACTCCGGTAACACCGTTCTCTAGCGAGATTGAACAAGAGCTAATAAAGAAGCTGGCCCAGAAGTCTAAAGACAACTGGTTCAAGCGTTTGTGGCACCGCATTACAACGTTGTCTAATTAATTACCTGCGGGTAAGTTGCCCACCATTGGGCGAAACCAGTTGTCCAGAATTGGACGTTAAATAAGAGGTAGTACCCATGTCTGTTTCCGCACCTGTTTTGCGTATGGCTGATATCGTTGGCAACGCTCAGGCAGATCTTACTCTGCCAGTCCAAGGCGGGATGGTTTCGACCAACCTGCTGGAACAAGTGAAAGTCCAGGCCATGATTGATCAGGGCTGGGTGGATAAAAAGACTGTGCTGGAAAAGGCACACGTTCGAGCGGTCAGTCATAACGGCGTTATCATGCCTGCTGATCTGATCGTGATGTCTGGCGTTACCTACGACAAGAACACTGGCAAGCTGGCAGTTATCTTGGTTGATGCAACTATTACCGGCGTGGTTGTGCGCTTCCCCGTCACTCCTCCAGCAAAGGTATTCGGCTAATGGAAACCAAACACAAAGGCACCCGCGCCATTTACAAAAAGCTGTCCGACCTGAACGAGAAGGACTTGGTTTCTGAACAGCATGCTGAAGACCTGGTTGGTTTGACCGATCTGCTGTCCGAGCATGGCGACGACCTGGTGTTGACCATCACTTACGAAGGTCAGCCTAACCAGCAAATCGAACTGACCACCAAATACCTGCGGGTAACCTTTCTTCCGGTCGAAAAGAAAGACTAAGGACAGAACAATGAAAAGACCGCTTCTCTCTTTCTCAGGTGGATTAGATTCCACCTGGGCTCTTTACCTGTATCTGAAAGATCCAGAGGTCAAAGAGATTGATACCTTTTACATGGCTGGGGTGTCTGGACCATTCAAGGCAATTGCCGAACTGCGTGCGCGCAAGGCAATCCTCAGCTATTTCCACCGCATGTTTCCACACAAGTACATCAATGACACCGTTGGTGCTCAGACGATTACTAGCGGGCGACAGACGGAACTGAAAGGTTTGAAGCAGGCAATGGAGTGGTTGACCTTTGCCGTGCGGATCACCCGCGCTAACAACACTCACGTTGCGACGGGGGTGATTCAAGGCGATGGAGATACACTGCACAAGACCGAGTTGGAACAGGCTCACAAGGCTCTCCAACTCGTTCACAATTGCAAGACCGACATCGAGCTGGAATGGCCGCTGGCTAGGGTTACAAAACATCGCATCTACGAGGAGTTTGTCAAACAGCTTCCAGAGCTGGTTGACCACATCTCCGTATGCGAACTCCAACTGAATGACCTCAAGGCCTGCGGGATTTGTATCTCTTGCAAAGACCATGAAGCGGCTGTTACTCGGGCAACCTGGCTCATTAACGGCGGGGACAACGAATGGCGTAACCGGCTTGGTAGACTCAACTCCGAGATGAATTACCTTCATCGTCTAAAAGACGAACTGACGGAACGCATCATTGGACACTACACGAGTCCAAGACTTTCTCTCATTACGGGGATTGATGCCGAACACATGGTCGGTGATCAGGACTACGGTCCTATTCCGGTTATTGCACACCCACATGTTTACAACGAAAAAGGTGAACGCCGGCCCGTTATCCCAGTTACACTGCCGGGGGAAGCCACATTGATTGAATGACCTAAGGAGGGTTGTATGAAGCGCGGTATGGGCATCGATGTAACAAGGAGGCTGGTATGACGTATGCTGTATTTTGGATGATAGTGATCGGCGGTGCCTCGGCCTTATGGGCCATGTTCTTCTACAGCCTTTCCGACTGGGGGTATGCAGTCAAGCGTAACGAAAAGGTTGGGGACTACGGTGCTTGGATCTTTCTGATCACTTTGGCGGCATACTGCCTTATGAGGGTCTACAGTTACATCTTCCATTAAAGGGAAGGGGCGGTCTACACGACGCCTCTTTTTTTTTGTCTGAATCTAACCGTTTACAGACCTGAATTATCGTGATGAATGTACAACCACATCGGAGAAACACCATGGACATTATCCAAGCTAAAGCTCAGATCTCTAAAGACTTCGCAGGGGCATATAGCCTTAACGACGATGCTCACCAAGTGGATCACTTTAATCGAGTGGAGGCATGCGGTAACAAGCTTAACGCTGTGTTGAAGCTTGGCTACGACCCTAAGCTGATCACGCTGGTTGCTTACTTCCACGATCTGTTCTCGTGGAGTCGGTTCAACCATCATGATCTAAGCGGTGTCTTTGTTGATACCACTGAATACGAACTTATCAAGCAACTCACTAAAGAGGAGCGTAAGTTGGTAGCGGATGGGTGTCGTGAGCATCGCGCCTCTCGACCAATCGAGCTGGGCTTCTCTAGCGAGTTCTCCCTCATGATGAACTGTGCTGATCGGGAAGAGCCGACCTCTGCGGAGGCAATGATCCAGCGGGCTATGAAAGGTCGGTTGTCCCGTGGGGCAACTCAGGAAGAAGCTCGTGTGAGTGCGATTGCGCATATTAAAGAGAAGTATGCCAGTGGTGGCTACTATCTCTACAACCCGATGTATCTCGAAGTTTACGGCGATCAGATGGAAGTTATTCTGACCGACATCAACCAACTGTAAGGATGTGTCATGGAAAGTAAAGCCAGCGAACTCTTTCCGGTAGAGTTCCCGAAGGTGGCCTCCATGGACCACACTGGCATTCAATGCCAGATGGTGACCACCAAGGTGATGGATATCAACAATGGTACCTTCCGCTACCTTGGCCCATTGTTGGCGGAGATGACCAGCTTCCTGAACCCGGAAGATGTGGTCTATGTCACCATCGACGAACAGTTCGTTCGTAAGGGTAAAACACAGCGGCGAGGTGGTATCCACATCGACGGTAACTGGTTCCTCACCGGTGAGCTGAATGGTGGGGTGTGGAAGGTCGGTGGATATTGGGGAACTGATCGCGAGTTCTCTAATCACGGCGGTATGATCATTGCCAGCAGCTATTCGTCGTGCGCGGCGTGGCTGGGCGAGTTCAAAGGCCAGCCTGGTTATGGTGGCTGCTGCGACCACATGAAGGACCAACTGGAGACCAAGGAAAAGTTGATCATGAAGGCTAACGTAGCTTATCTGACCAACTCCACCTGCGTCCACGAGTCCCTGCCGCTGGACAAAGATGTCTACCGTCGTCTGGTCCGCATTACTCTCCCGGCTGATCGAGACATTAACACATTGAAGGATGACCGTAGTCAGACTCCATTGCTGACACGTAAATAGGGGTAGGGTTATGAAACCTCGTAAGGAAGTTCCTCTTCCTCCAGGGGTGCAGTACGATCAGTGGCACAGCTTCTTCCTCTGGAAACCTACGCTGGTTCGTGGGAAGTGGATGTGGTTGAGAACGGTCGAACGCAATCTCTGTATGCCCAGGATCATGCCACTGTGTGATGGTCCCTGGAATCCGCAACCTATCGCGCTGTGGCGTAAGAAGGGAGATAAGTAATGAAACGCGTATTGATGTTGGCTTGTCTGGCGGTTGTTGCCTGCGGGCCAAACGCTGAAGACTCGTTTAATGCCGGCAGGGTTAACGAGTGGGCCACGAACAAATGCAAAGACCTGGGTTTGCAGTTCACGGGTAAGGTCTTTCCGCTTACCGCGAATGCATCGACCCAGGCTGCAAGCTGCTACTCCGTCGACGGCACGCGTGCCGAAGTCGTATTGATCCCGTCTCGCCCATAAGGAATTCGAACATGTTGTTACTTCCATCTATTCTGAGCTTCGTAAACGCTGGTGCCGCTCAACTGGCGACCAAGGCTCAAGAATCAACCACCCTCCAGTACGGCGAACCGGGTGTGTTGGACAAAATGAACCAGGACCTCCAGTTCTCCAAGATGGCACTGGACGGGGTGTTCAAGCTATACGTCTCGCTGCAACTCTATCTCGAGAACCGCGAGTTCTACGTGAACAACCGTAAGGCTGCTGAGATTGCAGCCCGTCGTGATTTCGTTGGCAAGAAGAACGAAACGTCGGTCATTCATGTGGCGGCAACCATGAACATGCTCAACTCCTACATCTCGCAGGGTAGCTGTAAGCCAAGCGAGTGGGAGCGTGATTGGTTCCACCTGATGCTGCACCAGTTCCAGCCAGCCATGTCCCGCATGCAGCAGGCGACTATGGCACGACTCTTCGACACCAAGGCTGATCCTAAGCTGGTCGAACTGGCGAAGGCGAATGAGTTCCAGGCCGGTGGTGTGGAAATCTCCAACGAGAAGTTCTACGTTGAGGGTCAGGGCAATGCTCAAGCCGATTCGTGATCCCTCGATTGAAGAACTGACTGCCTTTATTGAGGGCAGTATCGCCGCGGTGTTGAGTGGTGAGTTAACCCGGCATGTACGCTTGGTGAAACTCGACAAGGGTAAGAAAGACCTTACCCTCAACTTCTTCAATCCGATGCCTAACCAGGTATCTGAAGGGCTGCGCAGCGGCGTAGCTCAGCCGAGTTTCGAACACTCCACTGCCGATGCTCTGCTTGAGTTCATCAAGACTAACTTCCCCAGTCTGTCGTGCCACGCAGTTGGGGAGTTGGTTAAGGCGGTGGATGAGAATGGGATGAAGGGGGGTTGTTACCACTATGCTGCCGAAGAGGGTGGGTCCCACTGGATGGTCGGTCGGGAGCTGATGTGTATGATCACCGTTGAAGACAGCGAAGATCGATCACCCGAAGATATTGCCGAGATGAGCAAGGCGATGGTCACTCACTAGGAGGTCTCATGAACGAAGACGAACTCAGGGCCCGTGGTTATGACCCGCATATCGTCAAAGTACACATCGTTAAGGGCACTGCCGAAGAAGCTGCCGCGGCAATCCTCTGGGCAAGCTTGATCAAGATCGAAGGCCCCATGTCGAGGAGTTGGAGCCTTCTCGCCAAGACCATGAATGAGGTGGCGTTCTTGATCGGGCGGGATGACAGCGATATCACCGAGGACATCGCCCGGCGGCAGTACGTTGTCTTCGCGAAGAATTGTGCCATGACCGGCAACCAAACCATGGTTGGTATCCCAGAACACCGGCAAGAGCTTTATGTCGGGTTCATGAAACGCTTTACCGAGGTTGAATAATGGCAGTCTCTAAACGCAATCAAAAGAAACGTCACTTCATCATCCCCGGTACAACCTTGATCGAGATGAAGGGTTTCATTTCCCTTGCCCCGGACAACCATGTGGTGGCACACTACCAGATGGTTCGAGATCCTGGTCTCGTTATTGTTGGCCGGCAGAAGGTGGAAGACTACCGCCTGGTCGAGGTTGGTGAGTATGAGAACTTCGACTTCGAGAATCCGGTCTGGCGTAAGGTTGTTATCCACAATATCGTCGACACCCGTACCGGCGATACCCGAACCGATGTTGTGTTCGCCGAGATAGGGTTGGAAGACCTCAATCACTATCAGATCCATGGCAGTGTCGGTCGTCGGGCTCGGGTTATGTATAAGGTCAACTATCACCCATCCAAAGGTTGGAGAAAGCGCAAATGATGAAATACATCCTCGTATCCACTCTGATCTCCCTCAACGGAGGACCTACCGATCAGAAGATGCAAACCTTCGACACCAAGAAAGACTGCGAGGATGTTAAGCGTGAGCTGATCATCAAACGCAGTCCTGGCCTGAGTGTCAAGGCTCTCAACAATAACCAGTTCCAGATGACTACTGATAAAGGCGACCTCATCGCCACTCAGCAGATCACTTGCCGACCGTTAAACGGTTAGGGGGATACATGAGCGTAGTTAATATCGGCGATGCCGCCAAAGAACGTTTCAGCGAACACATTGCCAAGAAGCGTCGGGTTCTTGTCAATGAAGCAGGTGGCTTCACCCCTACGAACGAGATCGCCGTTACGCTCAGTGCCTATCTCGACTGGTGTGATCGTAAAGGCATGTGGGTTAACACACCCGTGCCGCTGGAAGGTAAGTGGATTCGTGAGAGCGGTCGTTACACGCTCTACACCACCTATGAAGCCAACCAGTTTGGTAACGTCAATCACCCGGTACTCCGTACAGGGGAGATCGTGAAGGGTAAGTTCTTCATGATCATCGGCTGTGGTCCTATCCCTCCTGATCTCAGTGCTGTGGTTTGGGAGGTTGAGAATCCAACCGAAGCGGTTGTCGACACATTCACGTATGAGTGTGGCGATACCGAGGGTACGCTGTGCGACGTATCGGTCATTCCCGTTGGGTTGATCGAAATCCTGCACACCACCGGCTGGACCATGCTGGAACCCGCTCAGTTTATTCAGGGCGATAAGACCATGGTTCATATCGGTTTCATCCGCAATCATGAGTACTACTTCATGGTGGTGGACATCAAAACGGCCAACGATGATTGCAACGCCTGGATAAAGCGGGCTGAAGAACATCGGGCACAGATGAAGGTAATCGAAGAAGGAAAAGCCTGTGAAGCGAAATAACGTATTGCGCTTTGATATACTCCGCCGTAAAGGTGAAGTGATCGACGAGGTCTTCACGACAACTGAAGGCGTAACTGTAACGGGTAAGGCTGGGATCGTGGGGTTGTTCGAAGAGCGACTCCGTGAGTTCCCGTATGGCGGGATGTTTGCTGCGGCATTCACTAAACGCTTCCAGTGTGCTCCGCTCGGTATCTTTCAGTCGATTGCGATCGTGATCGGTAAAGGGCGGATGAAGCACTCGATTCTGTCGCACTTCTTGCGCGAGCGGGAATCTGAACTGAAGGACATGCATGAAGCCTTCGTTGTAGAGCCAGCGATCCTGACCACCTTTCCAAGCCCCTGCTATAAAGAGCAGTGGCTCTCTGTACTCGAGGAGTATTACAACAACCTCGGGAAGTCGCTGGAAAAACCCGGCGAGTTAGATCCTTGGGCGCTTTACCTAATTGATTTGGTTGAAGCGCTCTACAACTCCAACGTAACCATGGGTGTGCCCGTGATTGCGAAGGATGGTAAAACGATCTCTTGGCTGATGGGGAACGATCGCATCTGGAATAAGGTGACATACAACTTCCCTGACACCGCCAAGGATTTCTGGGACTTCATTAACTGCTAGGGGTAATCATGGACAACGTGAAACAGATCTTCGGTACCAAGGTCGCCAACACAGTCGACGAACATTGGGAAATGCTGCTTAACCACATTGGAGAGGGTGGCGATCACTTCTGTGTGGCTCTGATCGAAGCCTTGCAGGTCTACGGTCCTGCCGGTGGTGACTTCCGCTACGGGCTGGACTTTGCCATCGACGATGACGGGGCTGCCCTGCTCTGCACTCGTCACAGCATCTTCTCCCCAGCAAGACCTGAGGCCGAGGGGATGGGTAATCGGATCATGATGCCTCAGTTGCACACCATGATCCATGCGCGCAAAGGTCCTGAGGGAACTACACCGCATAACTTCTTCGAAATGCACGGCACGCCGTTCATGCAGGAAGTGATGGATTACATCGAGGCTGTTGATGGTCTTGGCGGTATGGACGTGACTACCCACAAACGGCCCGGTATGGTGATCATCTACATCATCCTCACCTCACGGTTCCATGGTACTGGCTGGAGGTTGGGACAGCCTAAGTTCGACGAGTCCGATATGTATTTCGATGTCTGGCTTCCGCGGATGGCTTGGTATCGGGTTACTTTCAAATACGGCACCCTGCTCTCTGAACACCAGAAGTGGCTTGCCCAACTTGAACAACTCACTCCGGAGTAATTATGGTCAGTGTATGCATTGTCATAGACCTCAAAGAAGATATCTTCGACTACGCAGGTAGCCTTCGTGAGGAAGACTGGCATGACCCTAGGTTCAAAGCCTATGGTGATCCCGAATGTCTGGCTTATGACAGCATGCTTGCAGTAGACATGATTCTCGATGAAGGTGATGAATCCGACGACCACATCAACGCCCAGGTCAGCAACTACATTGACAATCTTGAGCCCTCGGTTCATGTCAGTGGCTGGACGGAACAGGTTGTCAAGCAGGAAGTTGATTATGCGTTGAAGTCTGCTGTTTATTTTGACGCAGTTGTACACGAGGTTATGCGCGGAATTAGAAGTACGCGTGCCAACTACCCAGGGTTACGACTGGGGGATTATGTGCTGGTGAATAACGCCATGCACATCAACTTGAATGATAGTCCGTTACCGGACGAAGAAGAAGAGTAATATGTCTGATCAAATCGAAGTGTCTGATGCGCCGAAATTCCCAAGCGAAATCAGTACCCTTGACTCCCTGGCCGATAAGTGGTTCAGTTTGGAGGAATTGCCAGATGACAAGGGCCGGATGCGTACCGGGGAACAACGGCGCAAGGAGTTCAGTAAATGGTTGCTCAAGTTTGAGCGTACTGTCCATCCTGAAGTGTGGCGTGAAATCATCCTTGATATCTTCAGTAAGCGCAAGACGCTTGCCGGGATGTTGGAACGCCTCGATTACCACATGAAGAATTACAACCCTGCTGTCGAGCTGTGGCGTAACGGCAAGCAGGGTATGATCATCTGGAATGGCGAGATCCATGCCATTGAGATGTTCGCAGGGGATCGCGAAGACAAGAAGTGGGGGATTGAGAACGAAGGCGAGATCATCCTCCAATCCATCAAGGCCTTTATGGGAAGGAATAACCTCGACCACATTGAATGTCAGGTCATGATGTTCCGTAACAAAGGCTTCAGTGGATCGTGCGATGAATATGAGTTGGTTCGCGAGCCACTTAAAGAAGGGTCTGTGCCCATCATCGACGGTTTCCACTTTAACCCGGAGGATCAAGTATGAGTACGCGTGAAGAAGCAACTGGGGAAGCCGGGCCTGGCGATGAGTTCTCTCAGGACGTGGTATCCAAACTGCGTGGGGCGATGGAGGCATGGCTTGGGGATGGTGTTACTGATGATGAGGCCTTTGCTCTGTTGACCGTGATCAATGATCGTGGCCTGACGGTGAAAGAGGTCGGTGAAGAGTAACCCATAACGGTTCTCAAACATCTGATGTCTCAGCCAATTTGCAGGAGCAGTCATGAAGAAGAAAAATGAATTGCCGGCCATGATTCGGGTCAAGTACCCAAACGGCGATATCAAGCTGATCGCGCGGGTTCAGTTGCCGATGGAACCCCCAACATTAATGCGCATTGAACTGCGTGAACATTCGTGGAAGGCGCATTACACCGTGCGTTTGGGCGATGAGACCTGCGGGTTTCATGAGTACCACGTTTACCGCAAGGCTGGAATCCTCACGGCTGCCCAGTACAAGGTCATGATTGATATGGTCCGCTGGCACCATGAGCACCTCGGAATAAAGATCCCTGAGCTGTACGACGTTGTGCGCGTCTTCGGGGTTCAAAGCGACCATGTCTTCGATCTTCCACGGATCTATGGACACCGCCGCAAACAAAGTTATCTCATGCTGACTGGGTTCAACAAGAAACTCCAGCAGGCTGCCTAAACACAACCCGTCCGGATGCGTCTGGGCGGGTCTTATGACGACCAAGGATTCGCCATGCTGATCAATACACCCGTTGCAAAGGTTTTGGGGAATTTCAAATTCACTCAGGTGTTAGCCGAGACCATTCAGTTGATGGTTCCTCGGGCTGGACACTATATGGTTGAACATCGTGGGAGTGGCCTGTGCGCGGTTCACTTCTCCTCCAACGTGCGGTTGGGTCTGACCAATGCTTTCGGTGGTACGGTCAGTAACTATCTGCGCGATGAACACCCGTTCAATGTGAACGACTACTTCTTCTACGTCGGTACACCGATTAAGAAAGGTGGTCGTCTTACGGCGGATGACAAGTACGCTATCACCGAAGCGCTGGGTATAAAAAGTGCTGGGCCTCACAACCGGGTTAATAAGCCCGATTCGACCTATGAGATCCACATGCTGACCCATCGTAAGACTGGGCTGTTCTTCCTCAGTGAGAGCGTCTCAGGCACCTTCAAACCGATGGTTACGATTGCTTACATGAATGCATATCGTGAACGTCGGCATAAACTCAACAACCTTCCTCTGCGCAACTTCGTAGAGAAGTGTTGGATTGAAAACCAGCAACCGCTCCACCCAGAAGAATTCGACCATCGGATATTGGATAGTAACATCAAGTCCAAAGCTGATGCAATCGAACTCAAACGTAAATACGCGTTCTCTCACGGTACTGACAAATGCCTGAGTACTGGGCTGGGTCAGAAGCAGTGGGAGCTTTACGCCATTGCTAAAGGGGAACTTGATGCAAGAGCTAGAACCTAGCGAGAATCGTAAACGGCGGCATGAGGCCATTCTGTTTAATCACGCCTTGGCCAAGAGCATCTTCTCTGAGACGCCCGGTAGGTTTGAGCGGGTGGATCAAGAAGTCATCATTCAGGATTCGGCGAGTTGGATTCCTGAGGTCAACAGCGATGTCGTCCTTAAGCAAACCAACACTGCTGACTCTTTACTGCGCAGTCAGGTTTACGAAGTCTACAGGCCTACCGACCGACACGTCATGCAAAGCCACTGGACTGCCGCCCAGAACCTGACTCACGTCGAGTTGGTATTCAGGTGGCTCTCGTGGTTGTTCATGCATGGCATGGGCGGTAACTATCGGGTGCCAATCAAGACTGACTTCGGTTATGTCTGGATCGTGGCTATCCCAAGACACCTCGAGCACAACGTCGATGAGTGTGACTTTGGTTTTGTCGTCAGCAACTCTCAAGTGGTTGACGCTTTGATCACACACCAACAACGTTTGGCTGCACCGACGGTATAAGGAACACTCCAGAGCCTTAGGGTTCTGGAGTGTTTTTTTTTTGTCCGATTCTACGTCTTTATGGAACTAGAACATCTCTCGAACCTGTACCACCATTCGTTTAACGGAGTTAAGGATATGCAAGCAATGATGATGGGTCGTCAACAACAGCAACCGATGTTTGGCGAAGTAACCAACAACCTTACCGTCATGATTCAGATCTCTGAACTGATGGGAGATAAGGGTCATACCGAGATCTGTGGCTTCAAGGTTGTTGGTCTTGATGCAAGCGCAGCGCTGCCTGAAACCGCCACCTATAAGGCTGCGCGGATGCAGGTCATGAAAGGGGAGGTGGCCGAATGGATCACCATGCTGTTCCCATGCAGTGACGGCGATACTATCCGCGATGACATTGTGGGTATGGATTACCTTGCAACCATTTCGGTCGATGACTTGAAACAGATGGTGGTTGCTCAGCGTGAGGCGAGTACGATCAAAGGCCTGCAACAATGGATGGGTGAGATTCTCGATGACCGTTTCCAGTTCAAGTCTGGTGACGTGGTTCGTAAACGTAAGGACAGTCTTATTCACGCGGTAAACCTCCAGCACCAAGCACACCGTTATTACGAACAACCTCAGGCAGCGGATACCAAACCGATGGTTGTTCTGTGGAATGGTGAAATCGACCGCTTCCATCACGGCGTTAGTCTCATGCAGCCGGTGCAGGTTGCGCGGTATGATGACGGCGGTATGATCATTCTTGATATGATTGATCGTCGTCTGCTGGAACTGGCCGAAGGTGTTGATGTACCGGTGGCGTTCAAGAAGTACTGCCACAAAGCTATCAAGAAACACCGCGAACAATACCGTGGTCGTTTTATGGGTTGGGTAACGCACAACCTCATGTCGGCTATCGCTATCACCGCCATTGCTGTATTGGCTAGCCTTTTGGCTGTTGGTCAGGCTCACGCCACGCCAATGAAAGCACCGCCGGTAGAAAAGCAGCACATCTACCTGCCCGACGAGAAGCCAGAAGGCTACAGTTATGTGGAGTGTACGGCCAAGGTGTGCTTTGACGTATACACTCACGAGCCGGTTGATATCAACAACGTTGATAAAGACGGGTTCTACCGCTACACCACTGAAGAAGAATAAGTCACTGACGTAAGCAACGCCATCCTTTGCGAGGGAGAGCGGCACTAATTCTGAGAAGGAGAGTAATTCTCTCCTTTTCGCTTTAAGCTTATACAGATCGACTTGCCGCTTATGACGATTGCTTACAGGACATTCGATATGCAAACAGTTCGTGTGTTAACTGCAAAGTTTGAAAACGCGTTCGTTATGGAACGGATTGCGCGACAGTTCACCGACCCCTCGAACTTTCAAGGGGTATTCGATAACGTAATGAACCTCTACCCGATCTTCCTGCAACAACGCGGGGTGATGATGGATAACATCACGGGTACGCCGCATGGGGAACCCTTTCCGCGGTTAGGGTCGGTTCACCTCTATGCGGAGTGGCTGTATGGTACTCGGGCGTATGACGAGGCCAACTGCCGGGAGTTCATTGACTTGGTGGGGAGTCTGCTGAACCTGATGACCAACGTCGGGTCTCAGCCAGACATCCGTACTGCCACCAATGCGGTGATCATTGAGATCAAAGGAATGTGGGATGTCGAACCTAAGGACGATATCTTCTCAGTTCGATCTCTGGCTGCGGTAAAAGCACTCCAGTCCTACCGCAAGGTTCTGGACAAGCGCAGTGTGCAATACCCTCCATTGGAAATGTCGCCACCACTGCACAACAGCATCAACGACGTGTTGAGTCAGTGCAGCCGTCCAAAAGAACTCATCAATGCAGCCAAGGCAAATATTGTTTGGCTGGCCGAGGCGGACTACTGCGGTTTCGTTCGCTTGGTTGTTGATACCATGCTGGTTGATGACTTGATTGAGTTGATCTTCCACTATCTGTTGCCCGAGGTATTTCCTCCGGGTATCAAAGTGGTTGAGCAGTTGGATTACTCAGCCCGCAACGTAACAACGCGATGGTTGCATGACTCCTGCCTGTGGATCGACAGCCAGGGCGTTTATCGACCAACCCTTGGTTCGGTACACGACTACACCGACTACATGCCACAGATGCCGCAGTTCTGGAATCTGAGTAACAAGGATTGGAGCACTTCTGCTCTGACCGTATTTGGCATTCTCTCGATCTTTACCCCAGCCATCGAAAACCGTCATGGTCGTCGTGGTCTGGTATGGTCTTCAATTCCGCGTAGCTAAAGGAAATACGCACTCATGAACAAACACAACTATCATTTCTCGGTCGTGGCTAACGAGGTTGGTGCCATCATTGCGGTGGATATCAAACTCAAGTCAGGGGATATTGGCTATGCCTTTACCCGCGAGTTGACCAAGGAAGATGTCATGGCGATCGAGGAAGAAGATCGTCGTGGCTTGCGCCGTCGTCTGCCACAGAACTCCAACTGGCATATGTCCAGCAGTGTTCGTACCATCACACAGGTGGTATCCATTGCTGATGGACTGCGTCAACACGAGCACTCCACCGAGCAAGAAATCAAAGCAACACTGCGTAAGCTACAAACTGCTATTGAACAGATGGGGACCATTGCCAAAAGCGAACCACATCTGAACAAATTCCATCTGGTCAGTGGTGACTTCACCACCAACCTGCAAGCCGCCATTAGCAACGGGACGATTCATTCGTTGATTCGCGCTCGTTGTTTATCTCGTACTCAGAAAGAACTGCGGGACATTCTGGGTTACACCACACGCCACTGGTAAGGAGTTGGTTATGCGTCATGGATTAGTACTTCCTAAGGAAGTCATCTACATCTCGAAGGACTTTGCTCAAGGCCTTCACTCTGCCGAGAACCTCATCTCTATCCGATCGCCAAAGGAGGAGAAGATGCGTCTGTTCGGATTCGAAATGGATCTGACCAAAGACGTCAACCTCATCAAAGACGATGAGGAAGATGGTGGGCGTGAATGTACCGTTACTCATGTTGCTGTGCGCAGCGACTCGATGTATGCGGTAGAAGACAAAGCTGCTAATGCCATCGTCAAGGCTGCTGTTGAAGCCAATGGCGAAGGCATTGTTGTAAACTGCCACTATGGGCTTGTGCGCTCGTTCACCGTGGCAACCTGGATTCGTGATCGTCTTGATTACGCAATCAGCAAAATGCATTGGGCTGAGCCTGAACAACGTTGTACAAAGGACTCCGGTTTGTACCGGGCTTTGGACGAAGCGTTCAAGCGTAACTACCCACAACTCGTTAAGGAGCAAGCATGAGCATTACCCCATCGCTACAAACCCGCACTCGTTTCAGCGAGTATGTTGAAAGCATCCCTTTCCCCCACATGCGTCGCGACTTCGCATTGGTCGATAGCCGCCGCGCAATCGACACGGTCTGGTCCATCATCCAGCTGAGCGCTCGCTTCTCGTTCATCACCGGCTTCAATGGTCCTGAAGATCGTGAGGTGATCACCCCGCTGGCCGAACTGGTTAGCAGTATCAGCCACGATGTTGAAGACGCTGAAGGTCAGGACGGCGAACAAGATGTGCGCTACTACATCGCGCGTCTGAAATCTCCGTGGGAACAACTGCTCGACAGCACAGTGCGTGAAGTGGACCTGTGCGTCCGTGGCGGCGAGATAGGTTCCAAGAAACACCTGAACCTACTCGATCAGGCAATGACTGAACTGCTCTTGGCAGGTGGTACCGAAAATCCAAGTCCTGAGCATCGTTTCTACGTCTACTTCTTGCGGGACATGTTTGGCTCCTACCACGGCCACTACACCTGGATGAAGTATTCGCACCTGCTGGAAGCGCCTAAACCACGTCCGGCCAAAGGCATGCCATCCGATTCGCTGAAGATTCCTCAGTGGATCACTGAAGACGTGTTGTTCGAGCTGGATGAGAGTCGGGTTATCGACTTCCGCGTACTCAACGGCGACATGCAGAAAGAACACTGGAACGATCTGAGCCTGTTCGCAAAGATCGCCATCCTGGTCCGCGACAGCCTGAGCGATCCGCTGGTCGATAAGCCATTCGACAAGCTGGTCGGTACTCTGGATCAGTTCTTCACTCTGTTCCTGGCTCAACGCATGGTGGCCAACGAAGCCGAAATACGTGGTATCAGTCGCAAGCCAATCGCCGATGCTCCTGAAGAACACCTGCGTGATCAGTTGGGTACTGCTCCACTGGACGCTGCTAAAACCCCGGTTGAACGTTCGCTGAAGTCGTTGCAGGAACGGTTTGGTACCCGACCAGCAATGGAAGGTGAAGGCGATCAGCCAATTCAGGCGCCGGCTGGCTACGACTGGTTGATCAGTGATGTTGATCAGGAGATGGTTCGCCCTTCGTCCCTGAATCCAAAGGTAGTGCATGCGGCTGAGCAGGCAAACCTGCAATCCGTTATGCGCAACCTGATTCGCGGCTACACCCGCAACGGTACCCTGGGCGCCGAGGCGTTGGAACCCAACCTGTTCATCAGCCAGACTGTGAAATACTTCCTGGGCAATCCCCCACCTGAAGCCGGAAGTATCTTCGGCGAAAACCAGCACGTTGAGCACAAGCCAACACTGTTGCGTGGTGGTGAAGAGCCTTCCGACCCTGCTGCCAAACAACTTTTGTCGGTGGAAGAACAGCGCAAGGCCAATCGTGAAGCAGAAGTTACTGAACTGCTTTATGCGGCATTGCCTGGAGATCCTGTGGCAGAAGGCTTCCAAGAGAAGTTCAATGCATTGCGTGAGCAGGTACTTGCCGAGGCTAGCGAGAAGGGCGTTACTGCTCGTCGCGGTCTGTCGGATCTGGTTGATCGTGCAGTGGCTTTGTACGGTACTGGTTTCAAGAAACCTCGCGCCATCACTGAACAGGAAATCGCTGCGCTGGAACCTGTCCTTTGGCCTTTGGGTAGAACCACCTGGGCCAATGAAGAACGTGTCGTATACGGGCTTCTGGAAGGCAAGAATTGGATGATCGGCAGCGATCTGTACAGCGTTGACGGTATTCCTTTGGATCTCAATGGCGCGGTTCCTGGCAAACGTGATGAAGACGGTACCCTGAAGTGCTTCGGCGGTACTCTGGACAGTCTGATGGGCGAATGGCTGCATGAACAGGTGGTGTTCGCACTACCGGGTGATGCCAATCATCTCGTACCTCCAGCGATCACTTTGTACCAGTTGCCTGAAGCTGATACGGGTGTAATCGACACTCGGCCACAATCAGTGGAGGAAGCGACACCTCTCGAGATGTCGGCTGATGGCGATGGTATGACTGTTTGGCTGCGTAACTTCATTCGTGGGTGCTACGTGACTCGTGACCTGTCTTCGCAGCAGCAGGACGACCTGTTCCACCATCTGTACCTGCACAAAGGCATCAGTACTATCCTGAATGTCGATGAGCAGGCTTTTGTCGAGCGTGCCAAGAAGTGGATGGACCTTCGTCATCTCCCATATGCCGAAAGCGCCGATGCGTATGTCGAAGCAGCGGGGACGAAGATGTTGACGGAAGCTGTGGATCAGCTTGACAGGGGTCGGCTGTTCCGTCCTGAGGCTGCCATCGAGTACGAGTTGGTACCGGCTGTAACTCGTCGGGGCATGCCAGACTGGCAACATGCGGGACATATCTACAATCTGTACTCGTTGAAAGAGGGTGGTGAATACGTGCTCTTCGAACCGTTGTTCGATTCGGTAGGGCGCGAGATTGACATGAGCTTTATGGTCCCTGTCATGCTCGACGATAAACACCAACCAACAATGGTCGACATCGGCCTGGGTGTTCCGGAGACATTCTCCAAGCCCGGCAATCTGCTCGGTAAAGGTGTGTTGGCTTTGACCGACAAACCTAAAGAAGATCAGGTCGGTGATGTGGACTATTGCATCCTGTATGTAAAACGCGAACGTAAACAAGCGCAATAACGGCATACGCTCCCACTCCAGCCTTCGGGTTGGAGTGGGGCGTTACTTATGACTGTCAAGGAGACAGAGATGAACGGACTACAAGATCAATTGAATACCGATTTCCCAGAGGGCTCAGATCTTGGTTACGATACTTTCGAACCAGAACCTCAGGAAATCCGCATGGGGCGAGAACGAATCTTTGAGGAGATTAAAAGCCGTCTACCCTTTTGCGGGCGCAGTATGACAACCGGTGAATTGGAATACGGTAACGTCATTCAGGTTAAGGGGATGGTCGGCGGACACGTGCTGGACAGCGTCTATCATGTCGTAGGTTCGTTTTTAGCACGTAATCCGACTGGTGGTACGGACGCCATGATTTGCATCACTCTACAGCCGGCATACGGCGTGGACGGCGTGGTTAAACCACTATGCCTTCAAGAAGGTGTCCATCGGGTTAAAGGTATTCAGGACCCGATGCGTCGGTTCCAGGCAATCAATTGCACGGGGGAAAAACTCCTTTGCATATATCACCCGGTAGAAATCATCCTGGGTGTTAACAATGGCGTAACGATCGAAGACTCAGACATTCCTGGACTTCACATCCTTGCTCGTCAGATTGATGACGAAGAAGGCATGATGTATCTTTGCCGCGGCAGCTATTAACCTCGATCTACAAATCACAGGACGTAAAGAAATATGAGCAGACTAAATCAGTTGATTGAAGGCCACAACCTAAACGGCCTTCTGGTTGCACTCTACCCTCGCCATGAAGAAGGGTATCTCGTTGCTCTGTTCCAGAACGACGACCACCACGCCACGATGACTGAGATCGTCCATGGCGATTATGGTTGGAAACACCTGGTGACTCGCCATGCGTGGTACCCGATGCTGTTCGGGTCTGATGTCACCAACCTCCTTGCTAAACTCGAACAGTTCGTTGCCGGCATCCCAGAGGAGTTGCTCAGCGACTGGGTTGTTGCGTGCATACAGTTCGAACAGCAGTTAGTTGAGGGCAATCGTAGCGAAGGCTGCTATGATGACTTCACCGTCGAATTCGATATGGGTGACTGGCGTCCTTTTGACACCGTCACCAAAACCATGGTTGAAGAGTATCTCAACGACCATCACCTCGATAAAATCAACCGACCTGTCCAGGACTTGGCTGCGGCCTTGATGTGGAAGATCGAACCGCACACCACCTGGAAAGAAGCCACTGAGATCATCGACACGGCGATGTGGCATAAGAGCGTCCAGGACTCTCTTCCTAAGCGGGAAGAACCCACCGAACCCGCTACCCTCGAAAGCATCACTGTCGTTGATGACGCTGAGCTGGGGGCCTTTGCTCGTAACCTTCCTCTGCCGAAGTCGTACCCTGCCAACTCGTCGGCTATGCAGATCGTCGGTAATCAGGCATGGGCCGACTTCCGTGAAAAGGTCTGGATGCATCTTAACCATCTGGGCGTTAAGCTTAACGCTGACGATACTGACAAGCTCACCAGCTATGTGATCAATCGCGTGGTTAAGGAGGATGGTCAGGCCTCTTTGGCAGTCACTGCATGGTTGGCTCTCTACGAGCAGTCCATAACCGGCGCTGAGGCTGAGTTCAATGAACAGGCTGCGAAGATCTTTGCTGCTGGTGGTTCGTTAGAATTGCTTCGTGGAAGGATTGCTGATTACCTCAAGGCAATTCGTGAGGAGGTTGAGGAGGAGGAACTTAACGCCATGGTCGCATTCGTCGAGGATGGTTGGCTGGAATGCAAGTTCAATCCGTCGTACTTTGTCAAGCAGTATTTGGAGAAGGTGCGGGTAGCAACGAAGCTGAGCGCTTCTCTCATGAACGTTCGTATGGCGAAGGCTCATGACGTACCCAAGGAAGGGAGTGATGGGGATTACAACATTCCCCTACGGAATCCCTACGGCAGCCTGTACAAGGTCGCGCCGGATTCCGATGTGGAGTCAGGACGTTTGCGGGCACGGGTAGAAGCCCAGCTCAAGAAGGAAGGGTTTGTTCTCAAAGATGGTCTTTGGGAACATCTGGCTAACTACGTCCTGACTGAGCAGGAGCATGGTACGCTGTATACGGCTGAGGAGTTAACCTCTCAATGGATCAAGGAACAACAGTCCCCAATCCAGATGGATTAAACAAAGGGTGCGTGAGGCGAGGGTGTTGAAGAAGGTATCTATCCACGGCGTAGTCTACGACAGTGTCGGGGCTGCGGCGATCGACCTTGGGGTGGGAAGGGATTACTTAAAACGGAGGGTGTTAAGCCCAGACGTTAAGTTTTCCGGGTTCGCTTACCTGTAACCACAGGCGTTTGTAAAACTTTACGGATGTGGGTAGCGCACGTGCGCGCGTAGATATAAAGGAACAGGGCTCCGCCCCGTTCTGGAGGTCTGAGGCATGTAGTCAACGACGGAATGACTCTTACCACTTCACCTTCGTCACTTCGTTCCTACGGTTTCGTTCTGAGGTCATTCCTTTAGAAAGACAACATAACTCTTTTGCAAAAGATAGAGGTAGTTCGTTTTTTGTTTAATCGGTTGTGTTGATTTGGTTTTGTGCTTCAGATACCTTTGATTGGAAAAGCGGGAGATCTCGTTGGATCTCCCTTCCTTTCAAAGACCTTAGTTGAGCGAAGCTGGTTTGCTTCTAACAGAGAGGATTCAATAGTGGAGATGCTCAGAGAGTTGATCTATGCAGTGGCATGGGTTGCGCCTTTCATCCTTCTCGTATTCTTGGGAATCGTCTACGTTGAAACGGGTGGACGAGAACGGATCGTTATGATCTTTGAGGGACAGAAGCTGGCGGTGATGAATAGCATCAAGGAGGTTAATAACTCCGACATCCGCCACAGGATCATTGGCCCAGCCTTTCAGATTCGTGCTATGCCTCGTAATGGTGAATTCTATCACTTGGCATTCGTATTCAAGAAACCTCGTTTTGCGAGACGCAGGTTCAAAGAAATCGAGAAGATCGTCAAAGACTACTTCCTCGAATTTCAAGAGGTGTTTGGTGTGTTCGACCATGCATCCGTAGATGGCAAGACCATCACTATCAAACTTTGGAGAGTAACTGATGTACCCACATCACGAGTTGCCTGATTACAACGAACTCAAAGACACCCTGCTTGATCGCATGGTGTTTGAACCAGGTCGTGTATCCGTTCTTGTACAGGGTGACCTGTTCAGCGCTGGGTTTATTGTCCGGCTGGCTTTCACCCCGGACTTTATTCACGACTCGGACTTTGAAAACCCGATGGGTATGGGTCCTGAGACTTCGACGATCATGGTAATCTCAGATGCCATTCACCGTGGGGAATTGCCCCAGTGGTATCCTGCCCTTCGGGTAGAAGATCCTGCTCAGGGATTTGAAGCATTGGCCGAATGGTATCGCACCACCATCGTCAAGGATGGCCGCACTATCATTGAATGGTTCCGTGAGATCAATAACTGGGTCATGGATCAGCACCATCTTAAGTCAGCTCTTCAATCTATGCCTGAGTTCGCCTGGCAGGCTATCGACGCTCGTGCTTACGGCCCTGGTCGAGAGCGCAGGCTTAAACAGTTTATCTTGGGTTACAAGGGAGCTGAAGATGACGATTTGCAAATACGGGACTAAGAACCTGTCTGACTTCTTCTTGTCGGATGTGGTTAGAAACGCTCCCTGTCGGGTTCAGATGTGCTGCGGCACTTACGACACTCCTTCAGGCACGGTAAGTATGGCGTACATCGCCACTTGCGAACACCTCATGCGTGGTCATCCTACGGTGGATAACTTCGAGGAGGAGAAGGGTTTCGATGAATACATTCTCAAGTGTCTTCAGGCAGGAGCCCTTCCGAAATGGTATCCGGCGGTTCTCGTACCTGCTACTGGCCAACCCGGATATGACGGGATGTCTGAGTGGTATGAACGTACGCTCGATAAAGATCCAGAGCTAATGGCGCTCTGGCTTACGGACGTACATCGCTGGAACCAATTACTCTCTTTCGAAAGAGAGAAGGCCTACCTGACTAAGGAGTCGGAACATGCAGGTTGAAATTACAGGCGTTACCCTAATTCGTGCGAAGCAGAATACTCTGGAAATGGAGTTCCTCGACATTCAGGGTGATACCGTTGTTGTGGAATCCGAAGTAGAGTTCGCCTACTGCATGACTGGTCCGGATCTAACTGCCGAAGTTAGCGCTTCCTTTAACCAACACACCGGTGAAATTCGTACGCGGGTTACACACTTCGTAATGAGCGATCGCTTGAAGGGTGAAGGTTGGGCGTTCGGTCAACTCACCACCAGTACCCATTACCGAGTGATGAATCTGCGTCGTCGTAATGAAGGTATTGCAGGTTTCGGCAGACCCATGGCACCTTCGGGTGCACAACACCTGAACTGCACCTTCGGTCAGCTTCTGACCACCACTCCGATCTTTGGTCGGATCACCCCAGACACCATGATCGACCTGTTCAAAAACCTGGGCGGTGGCGGACTGGAAGCAAGACTCATGTCCGACCTGGAACCAGTGAAGCTTGTCTTCTCTGTTGACGGTGGCGCACCAGTCCACAACATCGACAAAGCTTTCAATCACTTCCTCCAGTCGTTTGCACCAAACGTGATTGCAATGCGTGCTGATGAAGCTCCCGCCAATACCCCAACATACATGCTCACCTTAACCGAGGGGATGGTCGCCAAGTTCCCAGGGTTTGAAGGGGCTGACATTGATTGCTTCAAACGCCATCATGACTTCATCGTTGTAATGACGGTGGGTAATGATAGCCACGAGGTTCGTGTTCACATCCCGGACAGCTACCAGCATTTGTCTGAGCAGTTCGAGACATTGATCTACGAGCATCAGGCCCAGTTGAGCAAGTGGAAGATCGAACAACTCAACCGCAAGTACGCTCCTTGGTTGATGAAGTTCACGCTGGGTCAAGAAGATCAGAAGAACACCATCCGCGCACCATTGGAAGCTGCTCTGACCGCAGTGGCCAATGAATACAACCTGACCTGGTCTGAAGTGATTGGTGAGCATGGACTGACGTACATGTTCCAATACCTCGTCAACCCCAACGTTGCCAACATTACCTTCCAGCGGGGTGACAATCAGTCCAAACACCAGTTCGACATTGCCAACATCATGAACTGCTACCGACAGCTGACCTCGTTCTGGAATGTCAACGAGGGCGTCGCCAAATGGCTTGCGGACGATCGCCCAGATAGCCGGAACGTGATGGAGATCACTGTGGCTTATCATGGGGCCAAGAACAATCTGCCGGCGTACTTCATGGGTGCGGCGATGGACTTCTTCCGCCCGAAGAAAGCGATCATCATGCAGGTGGGTGAGCCGGTACTCGATGTCTACCGCTATGAGATCACCAAGAACCATTTCCAGGACTAAGGTCATGAACGAAGAAGAATCAATCCTCGATCTTGAACGAGGAGAAGACCCAGTGCAATGCGAGGACCTTGAGCGGCAGCCTACACCTACCGATCTGGGTAATGGCAAGCATCGTAAAGATGAGCCCTTCAAGCGCGGTCGTTGGGGCGTACCGGGTACGTTCAAAAGCAAGAAGGGTCACTGACGGCATAAGCTCCATCCCAACTCCAAAGAGAAGGGATGGAGTGCGTTACGGAAACAGGCCACCGACAACACCAGTGATATGTTCATCGAAGGACAGCGGATCGGCGAGTACGTTAACTACGCGCCAGTCTGCAATCTTTTCTTTGAGCAATACGTTGGCATCACGGTATTCGTCGATCTCGTTACGGAATGCCCCAAGAGCCATACCGCCGGAGATCTGGGCTTGGTCCATAGGGACGACCATGTTGTTCTTGATCCAAGCCTTGGTTGCCAGCAGGCAGATCTCAGTGAACAGTTCCCAGGAACCGACACCGATATTGCCCATCATGCGGTCGTGCTCGAGCAGGCAGTCTAGGAACAGATAGCCGTACTGACGAAGTGGTGCCCGAAGTAGAACGGTGTTGTCTGCGATGAGCTGGATGTGGGTATCCGCCACAACCGGAACAGAAGCGCGCGACATCCGCATAGCCGACAGGGCTTCAGTCACACCGTTACCCCGTTGTTGGGATACGTTGGACATACCGGTCACGCTACCGTAAGCCGAACCCGAGATAATGCCGAACACTGCGGTGATCGACAAACCTTTGGTACGTGCTTTCGGAATGTGGATGGTTTGGGTGTAGTCCTTCTCGTACTCGATAGGCAAACCTTCGAGAGAGATATGGTCACGTTGGCCACTGACAACACTCAGCCGTGGGATTACGCGCTTCTCGATCACCTTGTCCCGGATCATGTGTTCAACACTTAATACAGGAGCATGCACCCGCCCCCAGTGATCCTGTTTGGTCAGCGGGGCAATGAAGGCCTCGTGCAGAATTTCGGGAGGGATCTCTTCTTGAATCTCGTTCAGTGCAAATTGGATGGCGTTCATGAACCCTCCTTAAAACATCAATGAGCCGCCAAAGCTTTTAGCGGTATAAAGGTTTGATCGTCATAAACTAGACGACTTGACACATCCCTATGGCTAGGTGCGCTTAGTCATCACACAACCCATGAAGGAAGTTCGCTATGTCTCGCAAGATTATCGTTGTTGGTTGCGGTGGTTTCGGTACCGAAATTGTTGCTCAACTCCTGGGTACCGAGCTGTATGACGCCAACAAAGAGCACATCGAAGTACTGGCCATCGACACCAGTGATTCCAACCTCAAACGCCATCAGGGCATCAAGAACTTCGGCGATATCAAATTGCTGATGACTCAGGGTACTGATGGTGGCGGTAAGAAACGCGCCGAGAACATCGAGGCCATTACCAACCTGGCTACCGAAAGCGTGCAGAACGGAACCTTCGACACCGACGGCCTGATCATCCTGATCTCTTCGGCCACCGGTGCCAGCGGCGCTGTTGCCAACTCCGAACTGCAAGCCCAACTGACCGCTCGCAAGAAGTCGGTCATCTCCATGGTTCTGGAAGTGGACGACACCATCCAGGACGTCGAGAACGCCATCCTCGATCTGCGTACTCGCCAGTTCAAGGCCAGCCAAGGCGTGCGCAACTTCAACGTCTACTCCGGTTCCAACCGCCGTAAAGACGGCACCGTCAACCAGCGTGCTGCTGACCGCGAGTTCCTGCTGAACCTGATGGATTTCATCGCAGCCGGCCACCCTGACAACCAGAAGATCGACAGCCAGGATCTGAACACGTTCCTGAACTGGTCCGGTCAGAAAGACGTTCCGGGCGTTGTGCGTTTCCTGTCGATCATCGCATTCACCACCAGCGACACCTTCGTCAAGGGCGAGAACACTGAAGGTCGTGGTGTACGTGACCTGTCGGGCTTCTCCGTTCCTACCGCCGCACTCAGCCTGCTGACCAGCGCCGAGTTCGATCCTCAGGTTATCCCAGGCACCGGTTCGGGCTTCCAGGGTATCGTGGCACCTGGCCTGAACCTGGGCGAAGGCATCGAAGAAGTTCAGTTCCAGACCTACTCCGGTCGTTCCGCTCAGAAGCTGCAAGAGCTGAACAACCAACTGGCGCTGTACAAGAAAGTCGCCGAGAAGGCCTCTGCTGATTCTGCTGGCGATACGTTCGTTCCTGTGAAGGGCGATCAGCCAAACGAAACCGGTACCTTCGTTTAAGTAATGGGTTGGGTTTGGGATGGCTTCGGCTGTCCCAAACCTATGACCTGTTTTTTTTTGTCGAGGATGAGTCCATGAGTCTTTACCGCTGTACCAAATGCCAGAACGTGGACAACGGTGAGATCACTTACCCACACGCTCAGCACCTCCTAAGTCTGGGCAAACAGGTGGATTGGCATTGCACCATCTGTCTAGGTAAGCCCTGGCATAATCGTTTCCCCATCGAGAAGTACCGCCCTGGACTTCATACCGTTTTAAACCCGCTGGTCGAACCACGCCATTATAAGTTCGAGATCCAGATCGGGTCTTTCCTTGCCCCGGGACAATGGAGGGGGTACTTCTCCGAGGCTGTAACGGCGGGCACTACAGGCTCTACCACAGGTACGATCCTTGGAGGGCACAAACTTCGAGATCTCAACGTATCGAACTCAGACTTGAAGGGACCCATGTTCTTCCAGGTCGGCATCTTCTCTGATACCCCGCATCTAAGTTTCTTGGAAATCGAGATTGAAGACCTCGGCGTATTCCCGTATGTGGACAACATCCAGACCGGGCCAGTGAGTCGTTCTTACTTCGGTGACGGTAAGACAAACATCTTCGACTGGTTCAATGCGCGGGTAGGTAGAAAGACCGATATCGACATCTGGGATAACTTGATGTAAATCAAAACGGACCATCATCTATTCTTTGCTAGGGGTGTGGCGTTTGTTGATTCGCAGCCTCCTCCCCATGCATGGCAGCGTATTGTAGGTGGTGGCCACGACTTCGATTTGCTCCGTCGAAGGGCCGTGTGCGGCCATCGGCCATACACCTCTTTCAGCCATCGCCGCACCCCTAGCATCTCCCTGATGAAACGTCGTACTCCCCGTGTAGCCATCTTCCCTTTGGCGGGGGAAGATGGTTTTTTTTTATGCCGTCGGTTGAATCGACCTTAAAGCCCAACGTTTACGGGCTATCCTTTGCTATACATGTGCAATCTATCGGTTTTAACACCTAGATTATTCCCGTGAATGAGTAATCGAAAGAGGTTTCGATGAGTGTAGAGTATCTTCGAAAAGCCGGATTGATTCACGGCATGGTGTTTGGTGTTGTCGAGGTTAAGATCGAGCTTAAGGAAATACTCGCAGATGCAGAATGGTTCCCTATGTGGATCTATGTTGGGTGCATCCTCAGAGAACTCGGTTACCCCATCGACAACTTGGTTTCCCCAGAGGTTCATAGAGCCCAGTATTTCATCCACGACCTGAGACAAACCGTGCGCGGTACAGATCTGTGGACCAGGCATTGCGGTGAACTGTTCAACCTCGTGTCTAAGTTTAATGTATCGACCGGATATAACGGTCAGGACTTAGTTTTATCATCGACCCCACGAAAAGACTCGGTGATAGTTTCTTACAGACTGGAAGACCACTAGCCTTCCACGGAGAATGACATGAAGATCACTACCGGCATCTCCGAAGATATCCAGGAGTTGATGGAGTATTCGAAAAGCTACACTGGAGTTTACGGGATCACGCCCCCCAACAACTTCAGACTGCTTCAAGAGATCCAACCCTACCAATGGGCACAGGTGCTTGAAGCTGCAATGCGGGCAAAGCTACAAGAGCATACCATCGGATTCAGCCGCAACCCATGGGAAGCTGCAACGCACGAGATCCTTAAAGCTTTAGGGAACAATCCCGCCAATCAGGAAATGGCCAGTGAGTTCGCTCATGAAATCATATACCGGATAGTGGGCGGCTGGGCACAACGAGTCATCACGATGATTCAGCCTGGTGATGTTTGGACCCTAACCCCAAGAGGGAACTATAACTACGACATTCAGTTCGTGTGCAACCGCGCCGTTGTCGAACAGGCGATCGCTCGATCGGGTGGTTCGTGGGACAGGTTCGTGGCTGAATTCTATTGAGGGTATTGCGATGTCAGGATATATCGATCCACTAGACGCCCTAGCTGCTGCACAGGGCATCGATATTGATTCGTTAGGGGGTGAGCCTACCCCACCGGCCAACAGGCCGCTACAGACCTTTAAACACATCGTGGACTTGACCGAGATCTATGGCGAGTTCTACGTGGGTCTGGCCGAACTGTTGGCCTTCGTGGTGTCTGAGGCTGAAGTCTCTGGTGCGCTGGAAGACTATGCCACCACAGCTCCAGTAATCTTCGGCGACATTGTTCGAAGCATCTTCAAGTGTAAGCAAGGAGGTCTGCGTGCATTACGATCCTACTTCCCAACCAGCACTCAAGCCGATGAAGGGCAAGCTGCTCTACTTCTCGAATCCATCAAGACAGGATGCGGTTCTCAGATTTCCCGAGGAGAAGTGGCCAGCGATCGAAATCTCAAGAAGCTTTGGTTCCCAAGAGAGATCGATATCATCCACACCGACTTCCCTGAACCCTTCATCGAGATCAGTGGATTCGCAGCCACAGTAACTGTCTGGGGCGAAGTGTGGCCAAAGGACGATCAGGGTCATGAGACTCTCAGTCCAGAAGAGCCAGAAGAAGAGGAAGAAGTCTTCCACGAAATCTCTCCTCTTCCACTTCACCCGCATGTGGGCCTAGAAGACCTGCCAGTGATTGATACATCGGCAGTTGATGAAGTTCTAGTGTCGCTCTTGAACGACGCACCTGCGAGGTTCTAATGATCCATCGTTTCCTTTGGGACGTTGGTGAACTCATGGGCGAACTACGGGATGCAGACCCTGAATGGGCAGAGTATGCAAAGAAGTATCCCGACGAAGAGAAGGACCTAATCGCAGCCTATTTCACCGATAAGTTCTTTGAGCAAGCATACGACCCCGATGCAGGGATTACATTGGAAAGCATTGACACCGCTGTCCAGTCTATCCCGATTGGGGTTGCAATAGCCGCCGTAGACTTCCTACTCGAGAACCCATACCACGTTCGAGGGGATTCCTACGGCAACCAATTCTACCAGTGGGTTGTCAGTAGAGTTGGCGAAGCCGCAATAGAGGCTAGTGATTTCATTAGCCTGTGGCCAAGTGGCAGCCGTTCAATCGAGTTAGAGATTGACATACCTAAGTACTAGGAGTTCATATGAGAGAAGAAGAAAGAGTTCTTCAATCCCATCACCTTATCGATATCAAGGAGTTTGAGAAGACTCTGGACATCGACTATCCGAACCTTCGGAAGGAGTTGGGGTTTGATCCACGACGCTATCGACCAGTGGCTATCCGGCTGGCTGGTGGGTTGTTGATGGATGGCAACACGTACAGCGTATTCTCCCGGTATCCAGATAACTGCAAGCGGGTTATCGAAGCGACCGAAGAAAACATCCGTGGTAACCGCCACTTGACCGAGATGCTGGATCTGGACTCGGACAACCTCCACTTGTTTTGCATTTACATCGGCGTGTTGCTGGTGAATATCTGCGACTATCTGGAACGGCGTGTTGTGAACTCGGTGGGTAACTACAAGTACCTGAAGATCACAACGACTCCATCGGAATACGTTCAAACAGGCAATGACGACACTGTCGCGTTGTCGATGGTTATCGAAATCTTGGATAACCCCAACCTGGTAGGACATGAACATGCCACACCAGCACCAGACTCAGCTGTCGAGTCAGTACCCCACCCTGCATCGACCGGTGAGGTTGCTGCGCCATGGGCGGCAGACGCAAAGTGGTGAGTTCATACTGACAGCTTCAATGGAGGGAGACAAGTTTGTCCACTCCGATGATCTGTCACGACTGGACGAGTACTGCAAATTCATAGCTGCAACCGCATGTGATGCGATTGACTACAAAGTCATGTCACTGCGCTATGGTTCCCCGCACACGATTTCTCCATTACTCACTGATTATCACTACCTGAGGTCGAACCTCGTTTGGGTAGTGGGTGAGTGCGACTATGACGTCGTTTCAGACGATCTTAGTTACCTCTATGGTTTACTCAACCAATACTACGTTGACGATCTGGGCTGCGGCGCAAGGGTTCTCGGAGTACACGTGGATCGGATGTCGATCTATATGAGGTTTGGACGGGGGTTCGTATGAGCAGCTACGGCCAAAAACCGGCTACGAAGATTGTCATCGATATTCGGGAAGAAATTATCGAGGCATTCGGAGAGTCCACTAAACCCGGTCGGGCCAAGTGGGATGCATGGGAGGATGAGATTGAGAGACCCGAAGGATTCACTCCCTACGACATCGCACTAGAGTTGTACAAGGCCATTGAAATTGCCGGGCCTGAGGAATACTTTCGAGATTATTACAGTAAGAAGGAAGCTAGAGATTACGATGGGAGTTGTTTCCCTGAAGAACTCTATCTGCAAAGCTTACTGGCAGATCTTTATAAAGACCTGATCTTCGATAAGCGAGAGTTTCGAAATCTGGGTCTGCATAGCATGACCTTCGGGGATGGCTATGTGAATATCTTTCTAGACGAGGTGCAAAAGCCATGGACTCGCCAGTCCGATTCTCCACAGTGGTGATAGACCTCAGGGAAGAGATTATAGCGTACACGGGTATTGATGATGAATGGGCCTGGAGTAACGATCCTGCGGTGATCGAATACGGAACTCCCAGAGAGTTGGCTATGTCAGCACTGAGCATGGTTGCTGATTGGGCTGCCGACTATCACTCGATGTCTTCGGAATACGGTGATCCTTCACATAGGTGGAAATTTATTGGGGACCAGTCTCGTGCAGATCCCTGGGACGTATACTACAAGGAAGTTGTCCACCTATGCAGCCTAAAGGTCCTGCCTCTTTTGATGCGGGATAATAAGACTTACATCAACTGTTATGACTTTAAGTCAAACAAATTGGTAATCCAACTGGGGCGATCTGATTGGCCTGTTAATCGGTCGGTCATTAAAGCACCACCGTTGGAGGAACCCCCTAGGAGTTAGCGATGGCAGCAGACCATTGGTACATGGTGCAGATCGATGCGCTCAGTGACTTATACCCACTGGCCATCTCTGTACTTACCGACCTCGATCCGGATGAGGTGATTGATCCGGAATGCATTCGTAAAGACATCCGTCACTACCTCGATGACGTGGTGAAAGAGATTGTGCACGGCAGCGCTTTCCTTGCAGAGCGTATCAGCATCGACCCCACGAAGATCGATGAAATCCGCCGTGACATCGAAGGTTTCTTTGAACTCAGCCTAACTAAAGGCAACGCAATTACCAACATTGCCGTGGTCAATATGCGCGGTACTCTCCTTGTCCAAGTAGAGCCTCCCAAGCGGCCTACCCTCTCCGCTGAACGCTGGTAATACTATCTTGTGAGAACCTTGTAACTGGAGCAGGATAATGGCAGTCGATATCGATTCACTAAAGCCCAACGACCGGATCAACTTTTCGACGTTCCAGCAGGTGGCTGGTAAAAGCACCTGGCAGGATTGTCGTTTCATTGGCCACGTCGGTTATGACATGGTCTCTGATCGTGGCGACATCCAGGCTTTGGTGGCTGGTACCGTCTCCCACTTCCCAGTTGGCAGTCCACAAACGCCGGATGCCATCACCTACTTGGTGGTGCGCTCACCAACGGCAAACGGCAAGATTGTAATACCAGCACCATTGGTCGATAAGAACTCCTTGGTGTTGGTTGCTAACCAAATTCACACGGTCGTCGTGCGTGATGGGATCTCAGCTGAAAAGCTGCGCCAGATCCTAGCCGGCTCTGACCTGGTGGATTTCTCGATCAATACCACTAACGGGGGCTAACCAATATGCGCGGGCATCGCACATCACTGAGTGCTATTTTCCTGGAGGACGTACTCGGCGAAAGCGAGTCTGCCGAACAGGAAGTTGAACACGTCTTTTATGGGAAGGTGGCTGATGCCAACCAACTCATCGAACTCGCCAAGCAACCCTTCTGCACCAAGATCTTGCAAGAGCAATTCCAGGTCAAACTGGATCTCGGCAAGATGTCTGACAAGATGTCCAAGACCGTCCGCGTTCGCCGTGTCAATGGCGAGAAGACGGTTCTGATCTCCAAGACCTGGGTTGAAGGGCAGGACGGGATGCACGAGTCCAAGCCGATTGAAGTCGGTGATGAGATCTTCGAGTTCTTCCGCAGCCTGGCTGGCGAAGGTATCAACAAGATGCGCTACGTGATTCAGCCTGAGGGTTGGCCACGTAAGCTGGAATTCGATCTATTCCTCGACGAGAAAGGTCAGCCTACCGGTTACGGTAAGTTCGACTACGAGGTCAAGACCGAAGACGAGAAGCCACCAATGCTTCCAATCACTCTGACCGACCTGAAGCACTTCAACCCCTTCCGCGGTACTGATGCGGATCGTGCGTTGATGCGGCAGTTCATGGAATCCCAAGGTTTCCGCGTATAGGTCCTACCCTCACTCCCGTCAAAAGGAGTGAGGGAGTCTATGCTCTTTTTTTTTGTTATCCCTAACTTTGAGCCCGTACCTTTTAGTACGTTTAGGGGAGTGGGGTTGACATGAGTCAATTTCTGTTAGATCGTTCCGAGTACACTCGGGACATGGACATATTTAAGCATTCCTTCGAGGACACTGCTTTCTATATGTCCAGAATGAGCGGTAAGCCGGAGCACGTCTGTTTAGCGCACATCAAACAGATGGTAAGTAAAGAAGGCGCTACACCACTGAAGAACCCAGTCACCACTGTCATCGCCAAAGACAAGAATGGTGACCGTTATATCACGACCACCGGTTACATGGGTTATCTCAAGCGCATCAGTCAAGAAGACCTGATCGCCGCTCCGAGCATGACCACCTACGTCCAGCCCGAAAAAGAAGAAGGCTTGGTAGGTAAGTACATCGAACAGAACTTGGACTTGCGTAACCAGGCTAAGCACGAGCTGTTTATCGCAGAAGGTCTTGAGGACTGGGTCACCGCCAACATCAAACAAAACGAACAGACTTCCCACAAGGTTTTCAATAACGGGATCTCTGGAGCACAATCGATTGGCTCCACCCCACTGGCCCTTATGTCGGCTCACTCGACACTGACCAGCGGTTGCCGTGCAGCTACCAGTTACGCTAATGCCACCATTGAGAGGTTTCAGATAGGGCTCAGGCACTATTGGTCGGCGGACTGCGTGAAGACGAACATTACGTCTATCGTGCGCAACAGTAACTATCCTGCTATCAAAGCAGTGATGGCGAAGTACAACCTCGCGTATCCAACTGCCGAACAAGTCATGGATATGATCAAGACCTCGTCTGATCAGTACTGGCATAACGACATTGAGATGCAGCGGATTAAGAAATATGTCGGTACGCTGACAGAGTTCGAAAGAGCAGCATACTTGTTCACCGGCGACATGTACTCCATGCGTCTGGTTAACGAAGGCTTCATTCGCGAGTTCTTGACTGAACTGATTACCCCAACGGCAGACTACGAAGTCAAAGACCCGGTGGGCGAAGCGAAGAAGCTTAAAGGCGACGAACAGATCCTGGCCACATTCCTGTGCGCTGAGAAGATGGCTGGTAAGACCATCGACTATCTCGCCGAGAACGATGTACAACAACTGGTAGAGTTCGTACAGGCGTACCACCACGTTCACAACACCATGAAGAAGTACAGCGATTTCATCCGCGCCTTCTTTGTGACCAAGAACCTGCCTGCGAACATCAGTAAGACTCGTGACATCCGCCGTGGTGCAGTGGTTGGTTCCGATACCGACTCCTCTCTGTTCCATAGCCGTCGTTGGGTGAAGTGGTATTACGGCGAAGTGCTGTTTGACTACCATCACCAGAAAATCTGGCACGCAATGGTCTACATGACCTGCCAGACTGTAGCACACTCGTTGGCAATGCTGTCCGGTGGTATGGGTGTTAAATCCCGCGACCTGTACAAGCTCGCCATGAAGAACGAGTACGCCTTCCCAATCTTTGCATTGACACCGATCGCCAAGCATTACTTTGCGGCGAAGAGTGCTCGGGAAGGGGCGCTGTACAA
The DNA here is from genome assembly GCA_036250285.1 of Pyrocoelia pectoralis. Taxonomy (NCBI): domain Eukaryota; kingdom Metazoa; phylum Arthropoda; class Insecta; order Coleoptera; family Lampyridae; genus Pyrocoelia; species Pyrocoelia pectoralis. Next base: position 130,761 of record JAVRBK010000012.1, on the reverse strand, counting down.
GGCACTTAAAGAAGAGATCAAAGGTGTAGGGTTCGTAGACTCCAACTGCCCGAAAGAGATCATCGAAGAGTGCGCAGGTTACATCGAGAAGATCTTCAACGACATCTACTCGACAGGTCACCTCTACGCCATGCCAATCTTGCGCTCTATGGCCAAGACCGAACGCTCGATCATCGAGTCGGTTAAGCGTGGTGAGTCCACCTACCTGAAGCGCGTACAAGTAAAGCCGGCCTCCGAATATAAGAAGCCGATGTCGCAGAACTATTTCTACCATGAGCTGTGGGAGAAAGTGTTTGCTCCGAAGTACGGTCCAGCTCCAGCACCACCGTATCGTGGCGTTCGTATTGCAGCGGACATCCCGAACAAGACCGCACTGAAAGAATGGATTGATGGGTTCCAAGATCCTGATACTCGCGCTCGCCTGACTGAGGCTTTGGGCACACGTACCAAGATTGAATCCCTGATCCTACCGCTACCTGTAATCGAAGCGATCGGTATTCCAGAAGAGATCCTGGAAGCTGTGAACATTCGTAAGCTCGTATACGGAACCGTGTCATGCTTCTACCTCGTAGCCGAAGCTATGGGTATCCGAATGATCAACGATAAATTTACCAGACTTTTGAGCGACATGTTGTAAAAGCCGCAGCGGCATAAGCCCCACTCCTCCTTGCGGGGGAGTGGGGTGCGGTACCTATTTGCCGACGAATGCTAAAAGGGTTTGCATATGAGTCTTTACGCTGCGCTGTTCTTGCAGGCCCATCACCTGAGAGAAGCCCCTGTCGTTGTAGGCCCGAGTAATGGACCGTGTGGCGTTATCCACAGGGAACTTACGCGATCGGGTAGGATCAACCCGTGCCAGAACGTACAGATAGGTGAAGGCGTTGTAGCGAGCCATGATCGCAGCCCAAGCGCACTGACGATTGATCAGAATGTCAGGAAGCGTAACCAACCGATCCAACGTGAACAACCCAGGAACGGGAAGGGTACCCAGGAGATACTGGAAGGTACTCTCGCGCTTACCAAAGAACTTCACCACCTCATCAAGCATGGCGTGGGCTTGACCAGTACGATTGACAAAGTTCTTGGACAGGTTGTGCTGCACGTTGTTAACAGGCAGTCCCTGAGCAATGGCCCGAGCACGGTTCATAAAGGCCAGTGGTAGCCTTGTATAGATCAGCTTAGGCCAGACATGCATTGCCGAGAACATCATGATGGAGCGCTTGTAATCGAACTCAGAATCGACTTGCTCCTTAAGCCAGAGCATGTACTGAACCATGAGCAGACCCAAGTCAATCTCGATCACATCAAAGCCGATACCAATACCCTGTTCCAGCAATGCTGGGCTCCCAACAGAGAGGTTGGTAGAGTCATGACTCAGATAACGGATCGGAACCATGTCACGATAATCGGTAATAGATGTAGCGAACTCACGGAAGATCGAAGGCCCCGCCATGTAAATAGTGGGGTTGCCAGATGGACCGCTGTGAAGTTCTCCGGCAGTGGAGGAATATGTGAGCCCAAAGGTATTCGAGATTTCCGGCGTCAGATAAAAGGCCCGGTGATAGATCTCGGCTACAGTCCGATCCAAGTCGTATCCCATCTTCTGACCCATCTCGATCAGGATAGAAACGATAAGGTCATCTGACCCTGTGGCGGTAACGTCAGTGTTCATCCACTTGACGTAGGTGTCAATGTCGAGGTTGTAGTTCTCCAGCACCGTTCTTGCTTTGGTGCTAGGCGATGGCTTGACATCCCCGGGTAGATCAATGTCTAGAATGTCAAACATTGGACAGTCTCCCCCTAAAAAGAAATCCTTACAAATCAGAAGATATCGGTGGGATTAAAACTTCACCGGCTGATCGTAATAGTATAGTCAACCTGATATGGGTTGAACCAAAACCTTCTATGCCCCCGTTTCTTGTAGATAAGGTGGAAATGAAGGTTTTATGAACCTAAATCATCATCTTGAATCACTGCAAGAATGTGGTTTAATTGGCCAATTGAAACACCATAGTAAGGAGCTATCCGTGACAGTTAAAAGGACAGCGGGCACACCTCCCAATACCAGTATGGCGGATGCGTTCTCCAAAGCTGGCGTAGGTGCGTCGAAACCAGCTTCGTCTTCACGGCATCAAGATACGGTTGTGGCAACACAGCCGAAGCAAGAACCGGCTGCGGCCGACCCGATTGCTCCCGCAGCGCCAGCTGCTAAACCTCAAGCCCAACAACAGACTCAGTCGCCAATCAAGGATACCACCATGTCTCAACAGAACGCTCAGGACTATGCAGACTCGCGCCGCGGCGCTGGCAGCGATAACGGTCCTCAGAACTTCTTGGGCGAAGCAGGTGCACAACACCGTCGTCCAATGTCCCGTCACTTCGGCGACCAGCGTGCGAACTCGATCATCACCAAGTTGAAAGACCTGGCCGAGAAACGTATCAGCTCCGATGGCGTGACCAAGTTCAACTTCGCCCTGCTGGCCAGCGACAGCACCGGCCTGCCACTGTCGGTGATTTTGATCACCCAGAGCGGCAGCGTTAAAGGCCAACTGCACGGTTCGATCTTCAGCCTCTTCATCGAAGCCGAAGACATGCGCCTGCCGACCTTCTCGGAAAAAGATGGCAACGGCCAGTCCGTCGACATCCCACGCACCACCTCCGATATCGTCAACAGCCGCGAATACTGGAAGCTGGCTACCTCGGCGGCCAACAGCCTGATCGGCACTGCCACCTGGCGTGAAGCTGGTTCCGAGCGCATCGCGCCGGTCAAGCACGAGAACGAAGAGTACTACCTGACTGCCCTGCTGTTCCAGGCAACTCGTGCTACCTTCTCGACTCTGTCTAACCAGATCGCGATCAGCAACGAAAAGCCGTACACCCTGATTCGTCGCAACCAGGCTGAACAACTGACCGCCCGTCTGAACACTCAGGCGCCTCAGCTGATCACCCTGAACAACGAGCCAGTGCGTTCCGACATCGTGATCGAGCTGAACTCCGGCAAGTCCGGCGAAAGCTTCATCGCCAACGAGCGCATGATCACCGAAGTCCGCGGTTTCGTTGAACCGTTCATGGCACAAGCACCGGTAGCCGGCAGCGCTGAAACGCAGCCTCTGTTCCCGATGTTCATCATGACCGGCCTGGAATCCGGCTACGACGCCCTCGACCGCGAAATGGTTGCGCTGGGTATCACCACCATGACCCTGATCGAAAACTGGTCGGCATGGGCTGGTCAATACCGTCCACGCTTCCGCCAGAACCTGGGCAAGCAAGACGCTGACGGCATCCAACTGAATGACGTGAGCGCCATCGGTTACCTGCTGACCGGCGATCGCCTGAACATCCGTGAAGAAACCCAAGGCTCGACTTTCGGCGACGCCATCAACCTGGGCTTCCGTCCACGTCCTGTCTACGCGATCGACATCCCAGAAATGGGTGGCAACGCATGGGCTTTCGACCCGTACCGCGCATCGGCTGCCGGCGTAGCTTCCGCTACCGAAGCGCTGATCGAGTCCTTCGACAACCTGACCGGTAACAAGTTCTCGGCGTTGTGGTCCCAGTATCCTGGTGCCCGCATCATCGACAGCATGAACACCCGTATCCCTACCGGTTACTACATCGATCCGAAAACCCAGATCGCGCGTTCGCTGTACGACGTCGACCTGCTGGCGGTAATGAACGTCTTCGGCAAATCCAATCCGAAGGCCGCGTTCGAATTCGCCGAGACCTACGATCCGAAAGGCAAGACGCCGAACCTGCGTATGCATAAGCGTCTGACCATCATGGACGAAGTTCTGGGCACTCGCATGCACGTTACCGGCATGAGCGACCGCTACGTCTTCACCTCGCTGTTCACCTCGGTTCTGGCACAAGCCTGCGCCGCTGCCGGTCTGGCTGTTCAGCCTGGCAACATTGCACAAGCTGGTCTGTCGGGCGGTTCCATCATGGGCGGCTTCGATATCTCTGGCTATGCAGCGCAGAACAACGGTTCCGGCGGTATCTTCACCGGCAACCAAAATGCCAACGCTGGTGGTATGGGCTACAACGGCGCTCGTTCGGGCTGGGCTTCTTAAGTAAGAAAAGACCGCTCTCTTCGGAGGGCGGTCTCCCTCCTTTTAAATTTTTGCATTATCCCGGAGGAGGTGGCTAATGGGTGTCTATCTTGAGATGCTCGATCTGGATCAGGTCGCAGCAGATCTTCAAACACCGCCAACAATAGTCAACGACTTGGAATTGGATTTGGGAACAGAAGAAGGCCGAGGATTACTCAGCCGATATCTGACCACCACGTTCAACGGAGACAGTATCTCTCCTATTCCGTCGTGTATCGAAGGTCACATCACCGGCGAAGAAAACGTCGGGACGTATTGTCCTAAGTGTCGATCCAAGGTTCTTAACTTGGTCGATCGTCCAGCCGATGCAACTCTTTGGCTGGCACCACCCAAGGGCGTACACCGGTTCATCCATCCAGAAGCTTGGACGGTCATGAACTCTCGAATGATTCACGCCAAGCGTTTCAGTATGCTTGAGTGGATCTGTGACCCTCATTACCGGGAAGCTTATCCGGAACTGACCAGAGAATTCAATGCGTACCTCGCGGTGCACAAGCGTGGCCTGAACTATTTCATCGAGAACTTCGATGCGGTAATTGAATGGCTGCTCGGTGAAAAGCGACTGGTGCGTTTCTCCACGCCTCAAAAGCGTGAAGAGTGGATCACCTATGTTCAGAAGTACAAACACCTGTTCTTCCCGAAGATGCTGCCGATCATGTCGCGCATGTTCATCGTTTCCGAGAACAGTCCTATGGGGCTGTACAACGACGAGAAGTCCAAGGAAGTACCCAATGCAATCTATGCCGTCACTTGTGCGGAAAGCTTGCAGTTAAATGTATCGCGGTGCCAGTCTCATGCTGTCCGAGCGATTAGTCGCTTGGCGAAGTGTTATCAGGGGATCTACACCGAATTCATCGGCAGTAAATGGGGTTTGATCAGACGCCAACTGATCGGCTCAAGACTTCACATGACGGCCCGTGCGGTTATCACATCGTTGTCTGAGGTTCACAAGTACAACGAATGTCATGTCCCATGGACGCTTGCAACTCAGCTGTTCCGGTATCACATCCTCTCCAAGTTGCTTAAGGAAGGGATGATGCTCGACGAAGCCTACGGGTTTATCGAGGACTGCGCTCATACCTGGCATCCGAAAATGCGGCGGATCTTTGATGAGTTGGTAGCCGAGTCGTGGGATGGTGAGGGGATTCCAATCCTTCTCCAGCGTAACCCAAGTCTCACCAGGCTGTCGGCGATGTGTCTGCGGATTACTCACATCAAAGATGACGTTACGGACAACACCTTCGGCATGTCTGTGCTGGTGCTTAAAGGCGCTAACGCTGACTTCGATGGTGATATGCTCAACATGATGCTCATCCTTGACAAGCGTATGCTTGATTACATGAAGCGTCTGGAGCCACATTTGGGTGCACGTAGTCTTCGGGCTCCGCGCAAGCTCTCTGAGTTCCTTCAGATCCCGGCACCAATTGCGGCCACCATGATGAACTACTATCATGAAGAGGATGACAAGGTTGAGACCGTGAAACAATCACAAGGGGGATAGTCGACAAATGTCAGTTATATTTGGCGACGCCAACTCTGCCTATGAGCTTCTCTATGGTGGGGTTCAGGATAGTGCGATCACTGAAGTTCAAGGCCGCATTCAATCCCTGGCGAGTGCAGGACTTGGTGTGTCTCAGAGCTTCATTGAATCCACCAAGGCTTTGTTTAACCGAGTATCGTCGCACGATGTGATTCGTCAAGCACGACGTGCGGTAGCTGGTGTGCAGGCATTCTCTGCTGCCAACAGCATCACTGTGTTAACCACGGTGAATGATTTCCAACTGGCGAAGTCTGAAAACCGTCGATGGCTCGCTGCTAACCCGTACTTCCAGGAACTCATGGGCGATCGGGTAATCAGTGCTTGGGGCGAGAAGTTCACCGATAACCAACCCGGCTTCACTGGGATGGAACGACGTGACTTCCGACTGGCTACCAACGGTGTTGAGCAAGTGGATGAAGAGAACGAACGATTCGTCATTGCGCAGTTCACTAACGAACAGCCAATCGAAGGAGAAGTTCCTTCCCTCAGCCAGGAGTTCGACATTAATAGAAACTGGGCCAACTTCAAACGTCTGCATTTAACGCAGGCTGCTGAAGGTGGAGAAGATATCACCGACGAGTTTGGGGAACTTCTGTAATCCTATGAGGGGGTCGCTTCGGCGGCCTCCTCTGGATTCACCAATCTTTTTTTTTGTCGGAGATGACCTCATGCTAGCCGCTTACCCAAGTTTGACCAAGGAAGGCTACATTAAGGAGCCTGAGCGCGTAGCTATCCGTGTGTTCGCCGCAGCTATGGCCAGTGACAAGTCGCAGGACAATATCCACCCCAATGGAGTAACCAGTCTTCAGTACGTCATTGCCACCACCTGCCATGATGAAATGTTACTTCAGCAAGGCGTGCAGAATGCTTTAGAAGACCTCTTCGGCAAATACTTCGACACTGCCAAATTCGATGTGGAAGTTGAAGACCTTCCTAACCAACCGGGTCGTAAAAACATCATTGTTAAGGGTCTGCTGATTTCGGGTGGGGTGAAATATACCCTCGCCAGAATGCTGGCCACCAAAGACAATGTTATTGACGACTTTAAAGAGATTACTTATAGCTAACCTACGGGAGTTTGTATCATGACCGAATCATCTAATCCGATTGGCGATGCCTTGTCGAAGGCCGAGTACGACATGACCACCGCTCCGATGCTCGATGCATGTCGCGGGTATCTGGAAGAAATCAAAGCACACCCATTCAAGATCTCGGAAGCTCAATTCGTCCGCGATCTGTTGCCGGTATTGGCCGGTGAGGAAGGTACTGCTGTGGACCTTACCTTCTGGTTCCATAATACGGGTTCGTGGTTCCGCCCGATCCATGTGGTTGATGACAAGGGTAATGAGCTGTTCGTAGTTCCCCCGTTCTTCAATCGCAAAGCTGTGGGTATCCGCGAACAACAGGATGATCTCGATAGCCTGGCTTCGGATCTGGATCTCTACGAGCGTAAGCGTCAGCTCGATCCTGGTGTGGCCAACAACTTCCTGATGGAGTCTTTCTCGCGGCGTGTGGTCGATAACACCGACTACGAAGAAGACCTCAACAACATGAACTCCATTCTGGCCCGCTACGGCAAGCCGCCAATCCATGCAATTGTCAACGGTGTAGACTCCGTCGACACTGCTGCTACCGAAAGTAAGGTCAACGAAAATGGCTTTAGCGAAGACGCGTTTATCAGCGGCGGTCTCGACTAGAAAGGTCGAAATCCTGTCGATGTCTGATCTGCACCTGGGTCATGCACATACCCGTGCCCCCTTCATGATCAACAACTTGAATCAAGTGATCAAGGATGGCCCAGAGTTTGCAAAGCTCGACCTGCTAATTATTGCAGGCGATATCTTTGACAGGATGCTCAACCTGCCAGAAGACGACGTTGCGCCGATTAAGCAGTGGGTGAAGGGTGTCCTTTATCTCTGCGACAAACACAACGTCGTTCTGCGTATCATCGAAGGTACGCCCCGCCACGATCGTAGACAGTCTCAGATCTTCCAACAGATCCTTGACTTCTGCGGCTACAAGGTGGACTTCCGTTATGTCGACGTGCTGGATATCGAACGGCACGAAGGTCTGGGATTGGATATCCTCTATATCCCGGATGAATGGCGTCACGACTGTAAGGATAGCGAACAGGAATTCAAAGACCTGTTGAAGAAGATGGGTTTGGAGAAAGTCGACATTGCCATCATGCACGGCATGTTCGAATACCAGCTCCCCGAGATTGCCCGCAAGCGCAATGAAGGGTCCTTCTTTAATAGCGAGAACTTCCTCAAGTTGGTCCGGCATTATATCTTCATCGGCCACAACCACCACTTCAGTCAGTTGGATCGGATTGTGGCTCATGGTTCTTTCGACCGTACAGGTCATGGCTATGAATCGCCTAAGGGTTGTGTACGCGCTACCCTAATCGGTGATGATGAACGGTACCTTAAGTTCGTCGAGAACAAGGGTGCCAAGATCTACAAGAGCATTGAAGTCTCTGGGATGGAAGAGGAAGAGGTTAACACCCTCGTTAAACAGCTTGCACACTACCCAGAAGGCTCGCACTTCAAGTTCCTAGGTGATCCTAAGGACTACGCTTTAAGGATGCTTAGATCGATCCGTAAAGACCTGCGCACGATGCACCTAGATTCCGACGTGTCCAAAAAGAACACGGTTGTGGATCAGGGCCTGCCAGTGTCTGGGGGATACGTCCCCATGCAGTTCAGTCGAAGCAATATCACAGGTCTTATCCTCAAACGCATGGCGGGGAAGAATGTCCCACCCAATGTGATTGCGAACAGTGAGAAGGTGATCGATGTCTATGTCGCTAAGAGCACTTAGTGCTCGCTCGGTTGGTCAGTTCCCACTGTCCATTCCCACCTCTCTTGCGCTTGAGGGGTTGCTGGGCGTCTATCCTGACCGCGCTCCAAACGAACAAAAAAATTACGTGGCTGCTTCTTACAGAGCGATTGATGAGTTGTGGATTAACGTCCGCACGCTCTATCGTAATGTAATGGGTTCTCTGGATAAGGACCAGCCCAAAGCAGACATCAGCCCTAAGGATGTCTTCTCGGTAATCTACGAGGAGATGATGGTTATCGAAGGGATCGTTGCAGAAGCCAGTGGTGAAACGGTAGCGGTTCGTTTTTATCATTGCGAGTTCAAGAACCTGCAACGTGACTTCCCTCGGGCTGATCTCTACACGCCACGAACTGCTATCCAGATCTTTGACCGTCATCATGAAGATGAAACGATGGCGCGTCTTCTTTTGGACGAGCAGACCAAGTCGCGGATAGGGGTTACGAACTGGAAGGTGGCGCCATCTATTTGGCAGCTCTCTCCTAAGCGCGTAGCCCTGCTCACGCATTACCCGACAGATCTTTTGCACAAGTTTGAGTTCACCGAACTGTTGCTATTGGAGTCTCGTACCGGGGTGGTGAAAGGACAATCTAAGTTCTACACCAAGTTGAAGAATGCGCCAGACGGGGTGAAACTACCCTTCAACATTTTCACCCTTCAGATCTACGGGGATAATGGGCGCATCTTTGACTCGAACAACAGAAAGATTCGTGAGGCGGTTTCAAAGCTTGCTGTCTCTGACGGCTGGACTTTTGCAACCACCCGAGATCGAATCGTTGCCTCGGTTAAGAAGCATCCAGACAAGCCGCTAGTTGATGTATTGCTGGCGATGATCCGTAATTAAATAGTACAGGCTTGGTCCATAATTTGACAACGACTAAGTCTGTACATCAGGAGATTGCAACACATGACTACCATCGCCCCGCCAAACCCTTTTCTGGAATACGCCCTTCGTCTGGTTGGTGATCGCATCGGCGACAACCAAAAGCCAGCTACCCTGGGTGTAGATGTCCGCAAGAACGAAGTGATCCTGACCACCTACACCGGTGGCAAGAACGCTGAAGGCCGTACTGACAGCATCCCCGCCAAAATGGATGCGTTCACGTTCGGTTCGATGTGCTCCGCGTTGGAAGATGCCTGCGCTGCTACTCCCGGCGAATTCCGTGAAGGCTTCCGCTGCTACGTTCCGCGTAAGCGTCAGCCAGGCGATACCGGTTTTCCTCGTATGGTCGCAGCTACTGTTGTGGTCGGCAAGGACAAGCAGGGTCAGGTCTTCCTGTCCATCGTCAAGAAAGATCCACCGCACATCAAGTTCGTCTTCAAGCCAGGCAAGCTGTCCGAGCATTTGGTTGGCAGCGAAGTGGCCGAGATCGGTGCTACCTCCGTGCGCTACGCCAAAGGCTGGCTGAAGATCATCGAGAAGCTGGTGACCGGCCGTCTGCAAGTTGACGTGCATGACTGGCGTGAAGGTCAAGACCAGCAGCAGAACAACAACGGCGGTAGCAACAACTACCAGAACAACAACCAACAGCGCTCTGCGCCGTCCGCTCCAGTCGGCGACTTCGACGACGATCTCCCGATGTAAACCACCTTCCGATACTGGACTGCCCCTCTGGGGTGGTTCAGCATTATGCACCTAGTTCCAGCAATCTAATGTTTTAAGGAACTGAATTATGACTTGAACGCTGGAAAACAATTCCACGGGTTCAATTCCAAATGGGGTATTCGATGCATATCGAAGTGGGCATTCATAACACCGCAGCCTTCAGAAGTTTGAAGACGGTGCATAATGGGGAGGAACTTGTTTGGTCTGCTACGACCTATGGCAAGATCACCTTCCACGATATCAATCGGCTGTATAAGGAGTTCAACGAATGCATGGCGGGTAAGAGTGCCCAAGTGCAGCAGGAGATCTTCAACGCATATAAACGAATCCACATGTCGCTCAAGACGACGGGTGGTGACGATCATAAGAAGCATCTATCTGACATCTGCAAAGACGTCAAGATCATCTACGATCGTTATACGAAGAAAGATGCGGCGGAGATGTTTAAGCGGGCAGAGATCCGTTACCCGAAAACAATGGCTGACTCCTACGGCACAGGCGGTGGGGATTATAGCCGGACGTACAAAATCTCTGACTATGACGACTTGATCCGATTGAGTCTTCGTTATCGGGCGATTGTTCCAGTCTTTGGCCAGTACATGGTCTCTGTGCATAACAACGATGCGCTGGGCACCCAGTACAAAGAATCGTCTGCAATGTCACTGCTGCGGCTGACCGACGTTGAATCCGATCCGGCCATGGAAAAGCTTTATATGTACATGGACGCTACCCTCCAGAAGTTCTCACCTCAAGCTACGGCTGCGGTGCATAAGGGCTTGGGTAGTGATGAGATGCCTTACTGGTTGGCAAAGAAAGCTGTGTTCCGTCGCGTAGCGATTGGCGAGCTGGACAATGGTGATGATCTTTCCTCGATCGTAACCAACGTCTACAACCTGGTTAAGACCATCCTCGATTCCATGGGACGTAACTTCGGCATCACTCGTACGAAGACGCGCATCCCTGAATCGGCATCCACCGAAGAAAACATTTCCCACCTGGAAGCCATCCGCGTAAGCCAACAGCTTTCCGACGGGGACAAGACAACCATCAACGTTGCATATCGTGACGGTTTTAACTATGCGCGCGTAGTGGACCCAACGATCCCTGAATCGCTGGTGATGTCTTGCATTCAACACACGGGCGAATGGGCTGCACAAACCATCCACCCACACCAGAAGCTTTTGTGTCGCTGGGTTCTGTCCCGTTCTAACTCTCCATGGAACATGGATTGCTTGGGGCGTGAGAGCACCATGACAGCGATTGGCGTGACCCAGGCGATTCTGTATCACTGGGGCTACAAACAACTGGCCTCGCTCATGACAGCGGTGGCGGTAGATGACCTCAACGTAGCACCCACCACATCTCTTTGGGATCGCGATGATCTGCCAAAAGACATGGTGAAGACGTTGTCGGAAACTTATCCGTACTTCAAGCCTACAGGCAAGAAAGATCAGTCGGTGGATTTCCTCAACTGCGGGTTCGTGGGAGTGAACAACGCAGCCGGGCAAATCTATCAAAGTGATTGGCGTCATGCTCGCCCGTCATGGATGGAACAGGAAATAGGTATCGACAGAGCTGGCACTATCTTGATCCCGCCAAACCTCAAGCTGCAAATTGCTGAGGTGATGATCAAGTCCGTAGCCGATGCGATGCTTTGACACCCATTGCCAATTTAGTTATTAGGAGCGCTTCACATGCAACCTCAACTTAATGTTAAAATCGTTGACGTGACTTTCGTAGAAGTCAACGAAATGCCTCAGCTGTTTCACCGTCCATATGAAGCCAAGTACGACGATACTCTGGCAACTCTCGTGGACGAGGTCACCAAGGGCGGTAAGGATCTGAGTGCTGGTGCTTTGGCTCCAGTAGCTGGTATGATCCTGCGCCCATCTGCACAGCATGCGGGCACGGTTGGTGTAGCGAATGGTTTCAACACTCGTCGCTTTGTAATGAACGTCATCTTGCAGATCGAACAAGGTCAGCTGATGAGCCGTTATGAGTTGGTGAACGGTTATGCCGAGCACGCCGAAACTGTCGGCAGCGGCGACAACCTGCAACTTGATCCGCGCATGCGAATCTTCATCAACAATACCACGCTGGTTAGCCACATGCACTCCGCTCCAACCGGCGGTAGTGTTGGCGGTAATGAGTTCATGGTGAGCCACTCTACCCAGATCCTTACTCCGGTATCTGGCTGGAACTCCCAGAACGATCATCCGATCATCAATGCCAATGCGGTGACCACTCGTCCATGCGATGTCTTCATGGCGCAGAGTTCGCAAGCAGGTATGGCAACTACTGATCAACTGGATACCGTGGGCTTCCCTGGTGCCAGTCCAGTGGTTCACGATACTCGGGTTGGCTTTGGCAGCCGCGCTAAACGCAGCCTCCGTCAGAATAGCCAGAACAACGTGTTCCTCAATCGTTACCTGACCAGCTATCAGGAAAACGCTTGGGCCACTGGGAATAACAACCCAGAGTTCGGCATGGTCAGCAACATGTTCGACAACGCAGCCGCTGCATGTCCTGAGCCGCTGTCGGTATCGGATGCGTTCCTGAAGCTTCTGACCGAGCGTACCGGCTATACCAGCGAATGGTGCATTGAGTGGAATGACTTCCTGCGCTTTGACCCAACGCTGAACACCCGTCGTAAAGTTCACAAAATCCTGCCAGCAGCTCTCGAGAATGCCGGCGACTATGTGGGCTGGAATGATGCTGGTCACGAAGTACAGATCGCTCAGTTCCTGATGAACCTCATGCCTCCAATCATGAGTTCGATGGCTATCGGTATGTGCTCGTTCACCATCACCAACCAAACGCCGGATGGCAGCATCCAGTGTGTGGCCATGCCTCCTCGCGGGATCACTCCAGCGATCGATGTAAGCCATCAGCGTCAGGCGGTCGAGTTCCGTTTGGTGCGTGAAGTAATGCCGCAGCTTACCAATGGCGGCAACATGATCCTGGACATTCAAGCCGAGATCTCCATCATCAGTGAATCCAAGGTCAAGGTCAGCTATAACGGCGGTCATGCTAAGCCGTTCAAGTTTGCCAACTTCTGTGATGCATTGGTGAGCCCTGTACAAAGCAACCTGGAAGAGACACTTTCTGGTATGGCTTTCAGTCTGGGCATGCTGGGTGGTGCGATTTCCAACCACGCTCCACGTCCACCGGTCTCCACGCGTGAAGGATCGGTCAACCTGCAAGCACCACAACAACCCCATGGTCATGGTCCTAGCAACATGGATCTCATGAACAGTCTCAACTCGGTCCTCAGTGGCGATACCCGCTTCTGATTGAAGGAAAAAGAAAATGGAAGATGAATTGCCGGTAGTCGGTTACTACGAGTCCATCCTGCGCTCTGGTAACTGCGAAATCGTCAAGGGGCATGTATTTACCCAGGTTGACCACGACTCCGTTGCGGTGGTCGATCACACGGGTAAAGCAATCGTGATCCCGAACAAGGCTGTATTGGCGGGTACGGATTGGGACAAGTTTGTCGCATTCCATCCGCTGTGCGAAGATATCAGTCGCGGCCAAAGCGAGATCATCAAGTTCCTGACCAAGCTGCTGATGTATGAGACCAACCTGCGGGTTGTTACTCTGATCGAGCAACTGGTCAAGATCAACAAAGCTGGCGACCAAGGTGGCGTAACTCCACCTGCTCAGCATGCGATGTTCAAAGTTCTGGCTGGCGCTGATGCGAAGTTCTACGACTACGTTCTGGATGCTGACAAAGGCCTGCTGGCCAATGTCGATCCTGACGATGTCAACAAGGTTCCGGTGCGCTTCAAGCTGCGCCGCCGTACCGAGATCGATGGTGTTGAATATCGCCGCTATTGCAGCGTGACCTTCCCCATGTATCCCGAGTCCGACAAGGACAAAGTCTTCGGCGTTCCTGGCCGGGTGAAAGATGTTCGTATGTGGTCTGATTTCGTCGAGTACCTTTTCGAAGGTGTTGATAACGACGATACCTACTCCTACGGTACCCAGCGCATCACCGCTCCAAACCTGGGCGCACTGCTCGGTGCATATAGCCGCGTATCCGAACGTATCAATGCAATTGTTGACGCATTCGAAGACGACAAATATCCACTGATCGCTGCCCAGCGTGTAGACCTTTCGTTCAACCGCCCTGAGTTCCTCGAGTCTCTGACTCACATGGCGGCGTCGATTCCACCCCTGCGGGGCAATGCCGGTATTCCTTCTCGTGCCGGTGAAGAAGCAGCGGACATCAAGTTGGCAGATCCGGCTCCGGCCAACACGATCCGTCGTCCTGACCAGCACCCGGCCCCACTCAAGGAAGATGATCCTTCCCTGCCGTGGAACAGCCAGCAACAAGCACCACGGCCAACAGAAACCGTCGAGCAGAACTCCACCGCTGTCTATGCAGCGAATGGCGAGAAGCTGGTCTCTGTAGCCGAAGTGATCGCTCAGCAACGTGCGCAGCAAATGCAAGCGAACCTGAACAACCCAACCGCTGCCCACCAGCAGTGGCTGCAACAGCAACAAGCCGCGATTCGTGCCCAAGCACCACCAGCCGATCCAAACACCATGGCTGGTATGCTGCAAGCTCGCAACATGGCGCAAAACCTGCAACTCGGTGTTACCAGTTTGCCAGGCGTTGGTGTTGGTCTGTCGCCGTTCGATGTCGACTACCGTCCACCAGCAACTACGCAAACCCAGAACCAAGCTAGCGCTCCTATGGCACGCCCGGCCTGGTAACGGCATAAGGCCCCCTACCTGCGGGTAGGGGGCATTGTTGTACGGTTTCATTTTTTGCTGATGGTCGTACGGCTGGTCATGTACAGGGTTTTAAGTGACTCGACGGCAACCACGCTGGGAATAGTCAATGCCAGCACTGTGTCGTCAAAGCTCACTGGGCTCGACCAACCGTTAACACGAAGAATCACGTAATGAAGTAGCGCCGGGATCTTCTCAGAGATGAGATAGCCGTAGAGATCGTTCTTGAAAGTGTTGGCCTTACCAATGTCAACACCAACAAGCTTGGTATCTGAGCGTTCCTCGAGGTAGCCTAGGTGAGTTTCCAACAGTAATCGAAAGCCAGGCTCGCTGTACACCGGACTGATGGGTGTGCTGCTTGTACGGTTGATCGGTGAAATAGATGTCATGGCGGACTCCCGAAGACTATTTAAAGACAGAACTATAACATTACATGAAGGTCTCACAAGACCATCAGAGCTTTTGTTCAACATTTCTCTGGGAGCAAGAGAATGCGTAACCCGTATCGGGGCGGACGTCCCAATCAGTTGAAACCGCAATTGCTCTCGATCATCAACAATATCCCATTTGCCGATAACGACTCCGCCAGTCGTAAGCAAATGGCGGCAGGTAACCATTCTCAAATCCTGGCACTCGTCAAACCGTCTAAGCGGATGATTGGTACTGGGCACGAGGAGGATTATGGGAAGTATACTTTCCAGATCAAGTTCCCTGACGATTGTCGGATCATCGCGGTTATCGATGGCATTACGCGTGGTGTGGGTATGGCTGGGGTTAAAAACCCAGAGACCTACGTGATCTACGAGAAGACTGAGACTGGCGAGATTGATTATCTTGTCATGACCAAGTATCACAGTCTTCACAAACAGTTCGGCCACAAATACATTTACGATGAGGAGGTGCTTGAAACCATTAAGCCCGGTGCCTATATCGAGAAGGACACCGTTGTTGCACGACCACCCACCGTTGATGAGAACGGCGAGTATAGCATGGGGCGCGAAGCTCCAATCCTGTTGGCGACTTGGCCGGCGGTGATTGAAGATGGTGGTTGGATCTCTGAAACGCTGGCGAATGATCTGTCGGTAGACTTCTTCGAGGAGCGAGTCTTTTCCGTAGGTCGTGAGCATCTCGCACGCAACCTTCATGGTGATCCGAATAACCCCAGTGAATACAAATGGGTTCCTGACATTGGCGGCGTAGTACCCCATCACGGGATCTTAGCCTCCACGTTCCGTTATGACCCTGATTGCGCGCCAGCCATGATGACGCGTGATCGCCTGCGTAGACCAGATCGTATCCACGATCGCCGTATCCGTGCTCCGGCCGGTGCTGAGATCATGGACATTGAGGTTCTGCATAACGCCGACCTCAAAGTTGCTCCGACGCCTGTGGGTATGGACGAGCAAATGGCCAAGTACGATCAGGCGAAGCGCCGCTTCTATACTCGGATCATTGATCTTGAGAAAGAGCTGCGTGCTTCATCGCCTGATAAGAAGCTGCGCATAAGTCGAAAGTTCCACCGACTGGTGTTCACAGCTTTGATCTACAACAACCCCTATTCGAAGGACAGCCGCAAGCTGACCTATCGTCGGGTTGACCTTGATGACTATCGCGTACGTGTTGTTCTGCGTGAGCGTGTTCGTCCGGGTATGGGCTTTAAGATCACCTGCTTCCATGGCGGTAAAGCTGTGGTATGCATGGTGAAGGCTGACCACCTGATGCCGCGTGATGCATACGGCAACATCATTCACCTGGTGATGGACCCAATGTCCTTGACCAAGCGGATGAACAACGGTCGAGTAATTGAACCACGCATCAACTCCGTCTCGATGATGGAGACCATGAACCTGCGTAAGGAATACGGGTTGAAGAACCTGGAGCACCCTTACGAGCTGACCGTGGGCATGGTGGCGAAGCGTCCTCTGGAAGATATCGACAGACAGTTCAAACGTCTGCTGCGCTATTACCAGCTAGTGTCGCCGATGATGTACGACTGGATCATGGAGTATGTGTCTGAAGCCTGCTTCGACATCCCGGATCACATCGCAACAGTCCTGGCCTTTGGTGTTCAGTTGGTTATCCCAACCGATTCGCCTAAAGAGATCATGGACACGATTGATGACCTGGATGCCAATGGCTTCCTACCGATCCGCACCAAGATTCAGTTCACAGCTCCTGATGGAACGATCCGCTGGACCAAGCAGGAAATGTTGGTCGGCAGTATCAACACGGCACTTCTTGAGAAGGTCGCCCGTGACTGGTCTGCTGTCGCATCTGCCAAGTTGCAAATCAACGGCGTTCCGTCGAAGATCAACAACAGCGATCGCTACACAACGCCTGGCCGAGCAAGTGCTACCCGATTGGGTGGTGAAACCGAGATCCGACTGTTCCTCATGGCCATTGGTGCCAAGGCGGTTCAGGATCTGCTCGATCAATCGAACAACCCAGATACACACCGTCGTCTTATCGAGTCTGTTCTGCTGGCCGAGTATCCAACTCGCATCGAAGCCGCAATCGACCGCATGCGCTTCCCTTGTGGTGGCCACCGCGTAGTAGAACAAATGAACCACCTGTACATGGTGGGTGGCGTTACTTTGGTTCGCCGCGAAGACGATCTATCAGTTGCATAATCGGGGGTAGGAATGGGAGCATTCCAAACAATTCACGCCCGGGAAATCGTGGCAATGACAACGGAAGAAGTCATTGCCAAGTATCCCGATACGCCAGATGGGCGTGAGATCAAGTTCAACATCGAGTTTGACGATGGGGAGGTTATTACGACTACAAATCGTAAGACCTTCTATTCGTCGTTCTGTTGGGAGTTCTTTCGCAAGTACCCGGAAACTCCGCTGCTTGCAAGGCACCACTTCAACAAACGCCGGATCACATCGAGCCTTCACATCGAGTTGATGGATGAGGGCTATTGGGACTGCGTGGATCATTATGGGCCGCGGGTAAACAAAGAACACCTGGACAAGATGGCCTACGAGATCACCAACGCGATCTATGTAGATGCCGTGCTGCGCTTGCCTGAGTGGACTGCGCACCTGTGCTATGACGATTACCGGGAAGTTGTGAAGTTCAAACCTGTATGGGATGCACTGATCAACGTTGAGCCCACTCGAGCATCGATTCGTCGATGTCAAGAGATCATCAAGTTCAACCTGCTCCATGCGCCGGAGCTGAGCTATAACCCACTGGTGCGCTTCGTGCGTTCTGGGTTCATCAGCATCTCTCAGCTTCTACAATGTATCGGGCCGAAAGGTTTCCAAACCGACATCGACTCGAACTATTTCCGTCACCCGGTTCTGTCCTCCTTCATGCACGGATTGCGATCCCTGTATGAAATGGCTGTGGAAACTCGCTCGGCTACCAAAGCCTTGATGTATTCCAAAGACCAGGTTGAGAAAGGTGAATACTTCAACCGCAAAATGCAGTTGGGTTGTTCTCCGATCCAGCACCTGTTCAAGGGTGATTGCGGAACGACGAAGTACATGGAGGTCAAGATGACTCCAGAGCGCCTGCAATTGTTTGCGGGCAAGTATCGGATCGCGGCTGGTGGTGAACTCGTTCCCATCGTACCAAAGCGAGACCGAGGACTGGATGGACAGATCATCAAGATCCGTTCCTCTATCCATTGCACTCGCCTGCACGAGTGTGGTATCTGTGAGACGTGCTTCGGCTATATGTCCCACAGCATCGTAGAAGGCAGTAACCTTGGCACTGTGTGCGCCTCTGAGCTGTGTAAGGATGCATCGCAGTCCATTCTATCTGTTAAACACGATGACCACACCAGCGAAGCCTCAGACGTCATTCTGGGTGAGTATGAGCAGGAGTTCTTCGAGATAGCATTGGACGTTGAGAATGAGCTGCGTATGAAAGCGCCTCCTCCCAACGGAAGTAACTGGCGACTGGTTGTTAACGGCCGCTACCTGAACAACCTGATGGACATCACGGTTGCCAAGGACGTAACAGAGCTTTCCATTCCCAACATGTCTGCGATCTATGATTGCGAGATCTGGTACACGAGTGAAGATGGGTTTGAGCAGGTCGCAAGACTGACGATGGCCAACGGTAATCGCCTGGCTTCGTTTACTTACGAATTCCTGCAATATCTTGTCGAAGCGAAGTGGACGCCGGGTGGTGGCGATCGTTATATCTTCGATCTGGCAAACTGGAACTACGATAACAACATGTTCGTGCTGCCGGTTAAGCATGCCAACATGTTGGAGTTCATCGCCGATCTCGAAAGCTTCATTCGTTCGAGTGGTGATAAGAGCGATGTGGTTTCCCGTGATCGCCTGATCAATTACAATTCCCTGGATGATGGTTCCTTGGCGTTTGCTGACCTCGTGGCTTCTAAGCTGCGTGTTAACTTCGCCCATCTGGAAGTTGTGATCGCATCCACCACCGCGCGGAATCAAAACGATAGCCGGTTCCCACGCATGGCCAGTGAAGGTATTGTTCTTCCTTATGAAGAGCTGATCGCTACTCGCTCGCTGGGCGGTACGCTGTCGTACGAACACCTTGAACGGATTCATGGTGTTGCAGGTACTTACACGAGAGAACATCGACTGGCGCATCCGATGGACGATCTGTACTGCATCCAATAGCGGCATAGGGGTCACTACACCAAAGGAATGGTGTAGTGTCATTGATTGGGGAAGCTTGATGAGAATCGACGTATATGGCTCTGGATTCACGGTAACGGAATTCAGTCCACAAGGCTACGAAGCCGCAGTAAGGCTCTGCCGGTACGTTGGGCAGTATGAATGGAAGAAGCATCCTGATGGCAGCAGTGAGAAGAAACTCACCGGTGTTTATGCAGGGCGTACGAAGGACGCAAAGGAGTTTACATTCCACAAGGTCTACCTCAAGAAGTTCCAGAGGATGCTTTCGGATTATGCTCCTAGCGAAGAGGTTCGCTATGTGCGACACAAGCTGCCTCAAGCCTTCAAGATCTCCGTAACACTGCTTGACAAGAGACCGCCAAGGCCGGCTCAGGCTGACGCCGTCGACTTTATCTTTGCCCCACCCAAGATCATTGACGAAGACTCCGAAAATACTCGGTACTGCGCAGTGATCCTTGGCCCGGGTCGAGGTAAGACGTTCGTTGCCATTCGAGCGCTGGTGAGAGCAGGTGTACGGGTTGTGCTGATCCTTAGAGCACAGTACGTGGACAAATGGATTGGGGACTTGCAGAAAGCTCTGGACTTGGTCCCGGGTGATCTGGATGTGATCCGTGGTGGTGACTCGCTGAGAAAGCTGATGGCCTTGGGGTTAGCAGGTACCCTGACGTCGAAAGTTAGTTTGATCAGTAACAGCACCTATCGAAACTACATCGCTGACTACGAGTTGTATGGTCAGATGATCAAGTCCATGGGTTATTGCTTCACGCCTCAAGAGTTCTTCGGTGGTATCGGCGCTGGCATGCTCGGTATCGACGAGATTCACCAGGACTGGCACTTCAACCTGAGGCTGATGGCCTACTCTCATGTAGGTACTATCTTTGGTTTGTCGGGTACGCTACGTCCAGATGACCCCTTCAAACGGGAAATCACGGACACGGTGTTTCCGCTGGAGCTTTGTGTATCGGAGCCTCCACCACCGCCATACCTCAAGGTCACTGCACTCGAGTACAAGTTTGCAGAGCCGGGCAAGATCCGGTACAAGAACAAGGGACGGACTGATTACTCCCATGACGCCTTGGAGAAGTACATCCTCAAGGAGAAGACCACACTGCGCAACTACCTGAACATGATCAGGGACATTGTGAAGTTGGCCTTTATGGATGGGTACAGACCGGGTAAACGCTTCTTGGTGTTTGCCTCCCGAATCGAAATGTGTACGTGGATCACCACGGTGTTAGCTAAGGACTATCCTGATCTCAAAGTACTGCGGTACTGCGGACCAGACCCCTACAGCAATGTGGAGGAGTTCGACATCTTGGTCTCTACGAAAGGTTCATGCGGTACTGCCATCGATATGCCTGGCCTTGAGAAGATTCTCATGACCACTGCAATTGGCGACAGTCAAGCGAATCTACAGATCATCAAACGGGTACGTGACCCTGAGATGATCGAAGGTGGTGAGGATTATGATCCGGAGTTCGCGTACTTAATGTCGCTTGATATTCCGCAGCATGGCTTCTACCACGATAAGAAACGAGATATCTTCCGCGGCGAGTGTGTGTCTCATACCCACCTTGTTACGGATTATGTAATTTGATCATTGGAATGGAGCTGTTATGACTACCCCTCAAAAAGTGTTCGGTGTTCCTCGTGTCATGCGTCGCCTGGATTTCTTTTATCTGGCGGCCGGCATCCTGCACGAACTGCACTCGGACATGTTCCCTGAAGAGACGCGTCTGTCGCGTACTGCTCTGTTGATCATGGACCAGCAGCCGGATATCCCAGCTCCGGGCAGCCTGCCTGTTAACTGGCCTGTTGCGATCATCCGCAACTACGTCGAGTACAACGAGAAGGCCGTTCAGAACTCCGTGGTGACTCCTGCGCGGGTCGGCGTGAATCAGGACTCGGTCGGTCTGTCCGAAGGCGTGGTGATGGACCAGAACGGCATCCTGGCCTACGAGCATTCTGTCTTCAAGAAGAATGCTCACCTGAAACAGGAAGGCTTCTACTTGGTCTTCGGTGAAGCGGGTCAAACCTCGCTGGTTCCATCGTTGGGTGCGCCCGACACCTTCAAGCACATCCGTGATGTTCTGGACCTGCTGCCAAAAGGCATGCTGGACGTGTACTACATTCGTCAGGTAACTCAGTCGTACGAAGAGACCTGCATGAAGGAGGAGTACAACGAAGACATCCTGGAAACGCGCCGCGGTCTGGGCATGAACTACACCAACTGGGAACTGGCCAACGCACTGGTAGCCGCCGCGTGCATGACCTGGATTCAATACCAGAAGGTTCTGCTCGACAAGCCTGCCACTCAGGAAGGTTCTGCCGAAGCACATGCCGAACAAAAGGCTCAACTGCCTTCCACCGATCAGGAAGAGCAACTGCTGCCTTCCGCCAGCATCGCTCCAGACGCACCGCAGGCGCCTATCGCACCAGCACCTCTGGAGAAAGCAAACCTGACCGAAGAAGAGTGGGCTGCACTGACTCCGAACGAACAGGCCGCGCGTGCTCTGGGTGTTGACGTTGCTGAACTCGACGAACTGGCTGCTGACCTGGCCCCGTTGAAAGAAGCTGGCACCCTGCAAATCACCGACGTCACTGTCAACCCGTACGAAACCCTGGACGCCTACTTCCGCCGCACCAGCGCCTACAACCGCCGCGAAGTTGCGGTGAGCGAAGACGTGATCACGCTGCTGAAAGACTACATCCACGTCATGACCCAGGGCGATATCCACAACCTGCCAGGTTTCATGAATATCGACCTGCATGAACTGCAATCCGTTATTCCTGAGCTGCAAGGTAAAGACCTGAACGTTGTTGCCGAGGCTGCACGCTACGCAATCTTCGAGTGGATCAAACCACAAGCAGGTCTGGACTACGGCATCGGTCCACGCTACGACGGTAACGGCGCTCTGCTGGCCGACTACATTCCACAACTGCCAATGAACGACGGCAACTGACGGCATACACTCCCCTCATCCTTCACGGGATGAGGGGAGTGGCACCTATACTCTTTTTTTTTGTTGCTTACAGCTGGTAGTACTCGGAGATCTTCTCACCGGCGTTGCTTTCACCCAGGCTACGGCGCAGGTGAGTCCAGTCGTAACGGCTGAGGATCTGTGCACGAGTGGTCGGCTCAGCAGTCAACAGCAGCATGTGCAGCACGCGCTCGAAGGTCACACGGTGTGCTTTGCTCAGGGTAACCAGCTTGTCCTGGAAGCGGAAAGCATAGCGATCATGGAAGCAGGTGTTGCGGTGCAGCGCGATGAACTTCAACAGAGCGTCGTAGACGGTGAAGAAGTCTTTGCCTTCGGTGGCCAGTACGTTCTGGATAACCTTCCACAGACGCAGTTGGTTATTGGTACCGACGTCGGCATTGACCGTAACGTTGATCGGCATCTCTTTGACGTAACGCTCGAAGACCGAACTCATGGCCTCGAGTTGGATTTCCACAGCAGACTTCTGCACGGAGGTCGCAACCGTTTTGGCTTGAGCGAACTCAGCAGGTTTGCGTGGAGTCGATGTGCCGCCAGCATCACCGGAAGTGGTGGTGTCGTTCATGTGAAACCCTCTAATTTAAGTAATGGCCGTGAACGGATCGTAAGTGACCGTCTTCAGCTCTGTTGCGTGAGCCTTGCCAAGGAACATCAGCAAGATCATAGACCCGAAGTCCGATACCATTGTACCGATAGCTTTCGGGAACCGTGCGTTGCCTCGACCCATGCACGTCGCACAGAAGTTACCACCTCCTGTTTGGCAATACATGGCCGAACGTAATTCAACGCGCTTACCTGCGACCTGGCCGATATTCTCTTCGGTCAACTCCACCGGCTTCTTGTTAGCCAGTACAAAGTAGCCGATGAACTCTTTAGCCCGACCAGCAGGAATGTAGGTATGGCGACCACGAGTCCGACCACAGTCCTCTTCAACGATCGCCGTGTTCTGGAAGATTCGAGACAGGAAGGAGAACGCCTCACCGCCCAGCATGGTTTGGTAACCACGGTTGTACGAACCTTCACGCGCCGAGTTGACGTAGTCTTGGAAGTGATCAAGGTCCCAACCTTCATCCAAGGAGGTAGGGATGAACTTAACCGCCGTACCATCACCGAAGGCGTTCTCTTCACCGTGCATGATCATGGTCTTCATGCGGATGATGTTGAACGACTTCTTACCGATGAGGTAGTCTTCAGCAGGGTCGCCTTTGAAGGACTCACGGTCCATCTCCAGCAGCTCACGCTTCATACCCGCAATGACGGCTGGGTCAGTCAGTTTGTCGTGGTTGATCTGCAACAGTTCATCACGACGCTTGAGGACCTTGGGATCGACCGTCAGCGACTTGACCGTGGCAGCAGGCGTGAACAGCTGAGTCAGACTCGCCAGATACATACCCGCCGCCTCAGTAAATCGAAGCAGCTCCCGCACGTAGATCTTTGAACCGTCCTCTTCGTCACCGTTCTCGACATCAGAAGTCAGACGAGCCGCGATCTCTACTTCGATATCGCGGTTGTTGTGCTTGTCGTTACGGAACTTGATCTTGCCGCCGAAGGGATACACCTTGGTAATGCAGTGGTAGATGACCCGCCCAATGAACGTATCAACCGCCTCAGCAATACCCGGGATGATCCCAGCCGGCACAGAGATAGCAGACTTCTTGTGATACAGAAGCCCCTGCTCGGTTTCAAGACTGCCGGTGATCTCGACAGGCTCGGCGTCCTTCTCCATGCGAACATACCACTTGCCCTCAGTCTTGAAGGGGTGGAGCGGTTCGTCCCAGTAAGGATTCTTCCGGGTCAAGGAGAACGCATGAGTCATCCAAGACTTATGCGTGTACATCTCTTTGGACAGACACAGAAACAGAAACTGAATCTTGTCAATGGAGGTCATTGCTAACTCCTACCTGAGCATAGGCCTTACGGACTTCACTCAGGATCTGCTGTGTAAGCGCAGTCTGCCCGTGAATCAGAGAGACGGCTACAGTCAGTTCATCGACGAGCTGATCACGCGGTACGGTTGAGATAATCCCAAGCGACGCGTAATGGATGCCCAGTTGTTTTGGATCGTGAATTTCAACCAACTGATCTGCGTAGTTCGCGCAGAGCTTGCCCAAGTCCACAGCCAACTGCCCGCTGGCGATGACATGCTTAACGCCGATCGCATCAGGATAGATGGCCGAGAACGCACGCAGTGGATTGAGCACCGAGGTAGCCACAGTGGCGATAGGAGCAGACTCAGCTTCTTCACCTCGTGCCGCAGCAACCAAGGTAGCGTCCAGTGCCTTAATAAGGAAGTCGCTCACTTCCTCAACCCAGTCCAGCTCAGACACGTTGTCGCCTTCAACATCAACATAGAACTCGCGCAGCATGTCGCGGTTGTTGCCGTCGATGTCGTAGATGGTCTGGTAGTTCGTCACCTCAGAGATGACCGGTCCCTCAGCAGTGTTCCACGTCACCAAGAAACGCAGGAATTCGATATGGTCCATGATTTCGGTTTGGCGATAGTCGATGTCGACCCCGAACTGTGTGAACGTATCGGTTACGGTATCTGCCAGAAACGTTTCGATCTTGGCCAGTGTTGCGTCCGTCCCATCACGATCGGCAACCATAACCAAGGCTTCAACAGTACTGAAGATCTCGGGAATACCGATCTCGTCCAGTACCTGAAACGCATAGACAAGCGTCCCCACCCGCTCTGGGTGTAAGAACTTGCTCAAATATTCTTCTAATAACACGGCTACACTCCCCGATGCAAACTGTTATGTACAAAGGTCTTCTATTAAAATATAGCGGGGTCTGCGCCATTATAAGACCTGTCCACTACATATCCTCCTGTACTAAAAGGATTTCCGTATGTCTTCCAAGAAACAATTTCGTGCTACCCCCGATCAGAAGCTGGGTAACGCTGTCGCACAAGGCAACAACCTGATCCTCGGCGCCAGTGCCGCTAAAGAAGCCTGGTCCGATCTGGACGCTATCAACCGTGAATGCACGGCCATGACTACCGCTCCGGGTATCGTGTTGAACTACACCAACAATCCTGAGCTGATGGCGCAGGTCGATGCCGAACAGGTCGACAAAGACACCGCTGACCTGACCCGCATGTTGATGGATAAGCAGCAAGAGCTGATCGCCATCCGCACCCGCGTCAAAGAACACCCACAGCGTGCTGAGAAGACTGCTGACCACGAAACCAGCATGGTCGCAGCCCTCGACATGGCTGAAGAATACAACCAGTGGATCGACAGCCTGAGCCGTACGGTTTACGTGGCTACCGACACTGTCCTGCAACACTTCCGTAACGCCCCGCTGAACATGGACATCCCGGTGATCGGTCAGCACTACAAGGCGTTCCATTCTTCTGAAGTCGGCGTTGGTCAAGCGCCTGCCGAAGTACCAGCCGCTCCAATCGCTTAAGGAGTTGTAGACGATGTCTGATACCCCGAACATCAACGAAGAGTCGCGCAGTGCCCTTGCGGCACTTGCGCAGGGAATGTCGGAGCCTGCTCCAGAGGCAGACCCGAACTCCCTGGACTTCCTGAACAGTCAGCTCGATTCCGACATTCCGGATATCCCACCAGAGCAAGCGGTTCCCGAAGAGGACCTGCTGGATCTGTCCAAGAGCCACCCGAACGTAACCTTTAAGGAAAGCGTCTTTAAGCCACTGCCGGCTGGCGCTACCCCTGAAGCTTATCTTCGCCTGCCGTCTCTGGACGAAGAAGAAGTCAGCAAGCTGACCATGGCCATCCGTGGCATCCGCTTCACCCGTCCTGAAACCGCTGCATGGGGTCAACACCTCATGGACTCGGTTGCCTACCTGACGCGTGGCAAGCAGTTCGCCGGTACGCTGTTGCGTGAAGGTTCTGACTTCATTCAAGTGCCGACGTTCGAAGGCCAGCCTCTGGACATCGGTGTGCCTCCTGCACCATCGGCCAAAGGCATGACCCTGCGTGGTGAAGAAGCACTCACCGCCAACGCCCGCATCATGGGTAACTACGGCCGTATCCAGATCCCGCTGTGGAACTCCGGCGTCTGGTTGACCATCCGTGTCGCCCAGAACGATGAGCTGCATACGCTCGATCAACAGTTGGCTGCACACACCTACGACTTGGGCTACATGTCCAACGGTCTGGTGTACTCCAACACCTCGGTGTTGTACAACAGCATCATGATCGACTTCATCCTCGAGCGCTGCACCGGCTCCAACCTCAAAGACCACTCGGTCGAAAACCTGAAGAAGGCCATCCGCATTCCGGACCTCTACCCTCTGGTAGCCCGTTATGCAGCCGCCATCTTCCCGCAAGGCTTCCCGTACGGTCGTCCATGCCCAGGTGGTCCGATCAAGTGCGACAACATCGAGAAAGAGATCCTGCGTCTTTCGAAGATCGTTGTGACCGACATGTCCGTACTCAAGCCTGAACAGCTCAAGCACATGTCCACTCGCACCGTGGGTGGCAAGTACAGCCTCGCCGACCTGGACAAGTACCGTGGCTACTTCACGCACTACGGCGATCGTCAGATCCCACTGAGGGCCGGTCAGATCGAAGCCGTCTTGTCCCCACCTAGCCTTGAAGCCTATATCGCTTCTGGTGAAGTGTGGGTCAATGGCATCGTCTCGCAAGCAACCGGCCTGTTGATTGATGCCAGTACTCAAGAGATTGAAGACTACGTCAACCAGCAGTACCTGCTCGCCACCATGCGTCAGTACAGCCATTGGGTAACCAAGGTTGTTTACCCTGCCGACAACAACGTCGTAGATGATCAGGACACCCTTGAAAAGGTGTTGGCTGACCTGTCCAACGACTCGGCGGTGGCTGATGCGTTCATCCGTGCGATCTCCAAGTACATCGACGACTGCACCGTGTCGGTTGTTGTGATTCCGCGTGGTAAGTGCAGCAAGTGTGGCCAGATGCACGGCTCGGCTGACGGTCACCCTTACGTGATCCCGATCGATCCAGTACACGCTTTTTTTGTCCTGCGCGACCTGAGGATACGGTCCATTCTATCGGTCTTTACGGGGCACTAGAACCCGTAAGATTAAAGAACGGAGACATCAACCATTTCCGACATGTGAATGATCCGAACTTCGGATTTGACCCGAGCAAATTTCAGGCCCTGCTTGAGACTGTTCGGGCCAACCTTAAGCTTGAAGATGGCTCTCAGCCGAATGACTTCATCTCAAGGCACATCATGCTCAAGACTGCATACGAGATGGGGTATGGATTGTACCCTCATGACGTTACCAACAGACCATTTGCTTTGGCTGCTGCTAACGGTAAGGAAGATTACATCCCGTACAGTAACCAGTATCG
The DNA here is from genome assembly GCA_036250285.1 of Pyrocoelia pectoralis. Taxonomy (NCBI): domain Eukaryota; kingdom Metazoa; phylum Arthropoda; class Insecta; order Coleoptera; family Lampyridae; genus Pyrocoelia; species Pyrocoelia pectoralis. The sequence goes on along the minus strand of JAVRBK010000012.1, from coordinate 102,986 downwards.
TGACTACTGTCGATTCATTGACGGTGACATGGCGCAACATACTGGTGAATCTATGTCCGAGTTCTTCCGACGGCCGCGCTTTGAAGTTGAAATGATTTACGACATTGTCAAACGCAAGCGAGCTGGTGAAGGCAGTACTCTGGGGGACTTGAAGAGAACCTTGGAGAATGCCGAGAAAGGCAAGCACCCGTAACGACGGCATACCTTCCACTCTTCCCTTAAACAGGAAGAGTGGAAGTGTGACCCTTATGCCGCTTCTTTAACTTCTTCTACGGTTGCATCGTTTGCTGCTTCTTCTTTAGCCATGTGGTCCATCATGCTGCCCAGCATGTCATCCATAGATGGCAGGCCGAACATCTTGTTGCAGATCATCACGGAGTTGGTACGAGCAGCAGTCATGTCGATACCTACGTGACGCCATTCTTCTTCTTCCATACCCGCCACAGAAGACAGCTCCATCACTGTTGTTGCCCGATCCACGTTCAGCTTCTGCTGTAGGGTTGGGTAAGTCGATACTACGTCGATGTCGCTGACGTTGGTAAAGATCAGTGCGTGGTTGCCTGGAAGGTCTTTGATGAGTAGGTCTTCGGCATCCTGCACCATGTAGGCCGGAAGCGTAATGATCCAGTTCTTCAGCCTTGGACTGAAGTCATCAATCTCGGTCAGCATCTGGTCGCTAGTAGAAGCGATGATCAGGTTATGCTTGAGACCGAAGAAGTAGAAGTCGTCCGCAATCATCTTCGGCTGTGAGTCGAAGTTCTTGTACTGACTGGACTTTAGTAGTGCACCCAGAGACATCGCAATGTCTTTGTTCTTCTCATCGAGTTGCTCTACCCTGATACAGTCGATGATGTTGTACACGGCGTATTCGACAGGAAACTTCTCCTGAACAAATGTGTGCCATTCACCTTTAACCAGACCATCGGCTTCTTCGAACTTAAGCTTACCATCAAGCCCGTTACGTTGAAGGATAGCGTCGAGGTTATACGACGGCTCGTTAGGCGACGCAATACGAATGCGCTTATAAAGAGTCATCGAATCGCAGATGATAAAGGACGCTGTGTTCTCGCAGTAGTGCCATTGGTCCTCGAAGTTGATCTTCTTCTCAACGCCCTGTTTGTTCTTCTTCGAAGTCTTCCCTTTGACGTAGCGGAAGGTACGGAAGTCCCACGGGATACGCGGATCACAAAACACAGTACGCGGATCGATACCTTCGGCGGCCAGCATAGCCAGCGACTTGGGAATATCATAATCCATGTTGAAGATCGAAACGTAATCAGGCTGCCATGCATGAGCACGCTTAAAGCATTCCACGATGATCTTGGCAGGAGAATCTACTACCATGATCTCAAGCGTGATACCACGCTCCTTCAAAGTCTCGCCGATCAGCTCTTCTGCACGCTTCTCAAGCTTGGCCACGAAGTCTGGGTCGTGTTTGATCCAGGAGTCCAACACCGCAGTGAAGCACTTGTCCTTCATGGTCATAGAACCGAGGATAACTTCTTGCTCAGCATCCTCTGCCATGTTGTGTTCCAAGTCGTACACTGCTACCCGAGCAGGTGTTGCCGTCTTGGGAAAACGATCCTTATACCCGCGCTTAATCAACACCGGCGTGTCGATGTCAGTGCCGTAAAGGTAAGGCGTACGCGCCAATTGCCTGAGGCCGAAGGTCGAACCCGGTTTACCTAAGGCACGGGCGACACTATTTTGTAGGTCGATCTGTCGGCAGGAATGCTTGCGAAGCTTTTTAATGGATTCGAAAGTCTTCTTGTCTTTATGAGTGCGGTTGTTATCAAGAGTGGTGTAGAAGTCTCGCTGATAGTCAGTGATCAGCCTGAGGTTTGGGATGATTCGCTTGTCTTTACAGTGAATCAGCTCCTTCACCACTACCATGTCGTGTTTGTTATCTAACGACTTGGTGTACGATGCATGCATGCACTCGTAGTGAGAGATTTCCTCTCTTGGAGGTATGGTAGTTTCCACGGTTGCCTATCCCCAAAACAGGTAAGAATTCGAGTCAAACATTATCCTTTCTCGGTGGGAGTAAACAGATGTCACATCGCCCCGGTCTCGGCACGCGCTACAACTTGATGGCAACTGAAGCCATCAAACACCAGGGGCGTAGTCCCCTGTTCCTCGAAATCTGTGCCCTGGTCACGAAGGTCAGGGCGATGCCTCAGGCTACGGTCAAGCCAGGCACCTTCAACACGTCTGGTTTTGGCGAGATGGTTCTTCGTCTCACCGGGATCAACACCAGTCTCAAGATCTACGATGACTGGTCTGTGAACGCGTGGATCTACCCGCCTGCCATCGATGCCAACCATGCGTTGCTCGATGACCTGCGTCGTGACAGCGGTTTCATGATGGAGCACATCGCCAAAGAGAACGCGCAAACGTTCGGTCAGCAGAAGTACCTGATTGGTACGGTCGATCTGGACAAGTCTCGCGTTACTGGCGACTTCAGCAAGATCCACTGCCCGATGGAAATCACCAAGGGCCTGCTGTTCCATGAGGACGCTACTCCTGAGATGATCACCTCGGCGATCCTGCACGAGATCGGTCACGCCTTCACCTACTTCGAGCATTACGGTCGCATGACCACCTTCAACGGTGCATTGCATGCCGCTGCCGAACGGTTCGTTGGTGCGGATAGCCGTGAAGACAAGATCAAGATCATCAACGACATCGATGGTTCGTTCCAGACCCACACTCACGACATGGATGCCACGCTGGCCATCAAGACCAAGCAGGACTTCATCGTCACTTACGCCCGCATCTATCTGCTGGAACGTAAGTCGCAATTGGGTTCGTCGATGTATGACGTGACTCTGTGGGAATCGCTGGCCGACCAGTTCGCCATGCGTCACGGTTCGGGTGCTGATTCGATCAAGCTTGATGCCCTGCTTAACCGCAGTGTGTTCAACACCAGTTATCAAAGCTGGATTACGCACATCATCATGACCTTGCTCAAAAGTCTGCTGTTCTTCACCATGCTCTTCTTTGGTGCGTTCGGCGTTCTGATGATCCTCTTCATCAACCCATCCATCCGTATCTACGATGAGCCGCGTGCTCGTATGGACCGGATGCGTCGGGACATGGTGGCGGGCCTGAAAGACCCTACGCTGCCTAAAGCGGCCAAGGCACAGATCGTGCAAGACCTTGAGCTGAGTGATGAGATCCTCAACCAGTTCAACGACAAGCGCGGTTTGATCGAACTGTTCTACACCAGCGTCTTGCCAAACGGCCGGCGTCAGGTGAGTCAGCGTGCCTTCCAGTTGCAGATGGAGCAGTTGACCACCAGCGAGTTGTTCGTAGCCGCCGGTAAACTCGGTACCCTTCTCAAGAAATAATCGTCGGAGATAGATCCACATGTCCAGCATTGAACAGTTTCGACTGATCCGTTCTCGTGTTCCACAATTCCTGGGTGACCTGGACAGTGTCATGACCGACCTCGGCGTCGCTCCTCTGCACCGCACTCCAGTGACTGCCCTGCTTCTGGGCGAGGTGTTTGCCAAGGCAGCCCCTCTGCGTCCTGAAACCCAGTCCAACGCTGACTTCTGGCGTTCGGCTGTACTGCCTGCCGTACAGAACCTGGTGTCGGGTGTTGTCGAAGTCATGACCATCAACGCAGATCAAGTTGTCAAGGCTGCCTACGCCGCCTACAGCTACCGCTGCGATATGGCCTACCCTTCCCGCTACTCTGCCAGCCGTCCGTGCGTTAATGCGTACGCTGACAAGTTCGAAAAGGAACTGGGCGAGATGATCAAGACGTACCCGAACATCCCGGGTCACTTCTACGTCATCGAGAACTTCCTCTCGACTGAAGGCCAAGCGGTTTAATCGGAGAGACACCCATGGAAATGATGGCTATGGAGTCGTTCAGTACGACTCCAGAAACCCTGGCTGAAATCCAGGCACGCGTTCAATCCACCGGCGTTGTTTCCCGGCAGGATGTCGAACCCTACATCAAGCACTTCCCGATCACGGTAGGCTTGAACAACTTCTCCGAGGAGCCAAGCAGTCAAAACGTTCACATGGCTTTGGAGGGCTTCGCTGCCCTTTATACCGCCAGTGTGAACAAAGGACACGTCGGTTCCATCGAGCGTTCCCTCAAGAACATCGAGCAGTCCATCCCAGACTTCTCGACCGCTCAGGCTAACCTGAGTGAAGCCCGCAGTGATGCTGAGTTCGTTGAGCGTAAAGGCCATCTGTTGATGCTTGCCTTGGCCAGCGACAAGATGGGTGAACTCGAACCCGCTCTGCTGCGCAGTGTTGTGACCGACGGCATCATTCCCGATGGCGACGGTCGTGTGAACTTCGAGGCTGCAATCACCCCGATCCGCAACTTGTTCGAGGCTGAACTGCAAGCCAACTGCAACGGCGTAACCAATGCCGCCCTGACCAACAAGAGCCTGCTGGCTGGTGCTGTATATCAGGATGTGCGGGAGATCGCTGCTGACCTCACCACACGTGTGAACAAGGTCAACGCGTTGTTGGGTCAGGCCGATGAGTTCATCGCCCGTAACGAGATCGCCGAGCTGTCCATTGCGATCATGAGTCACGTTACCTCGCCACGCCGCCAGAAGGCCATTGGCCGAATCGACAGCAACTACGATTCGGTACTGGCCCCAGTGAGCAGCATGGGCGAAGCGTTCGAAGGTGGTCTGGACGATTCCAAAGTTCTGGCCAGCAAACTCGACGGTCTGGTTACCCACGTTGATGGTCTGAAGGAAGAACCTTTCGAGGTGACTCGCCTGACTGCCACTAGCGAAGCTTTGGTCAACGCCTATCAGAGCGGTCAGCTCATGGGCGGTATCAAGGTTAAGACCAAAGGCATCATCATCGACCTGAACGACTTCAACCCGCTGCGTGATGCGCTGCTTAAGCTGGGTGAGCGTTCGCCTGAGACGATGTTGCCAGAAGGTGCTGACCAAGCCCTTACCACGTTCCTGCGTTCGGTAGAGGTCGACACAGGCAGTCTTCTGGTTCTGGCGCGGTTGTTCCAGAGCGAGATGATCCATCTGGCTACCTACGTCGATCTGTATGCCACCGCTCAGCACAAGATCGTTGACATCCTCGCCATGTTCATCAAGCACGGTAAGGACGTTAGCCCAGAACACCGGGAGAAGTTCTTCAGCCTGCTGAAGAAGATGGATAGTCCCGATGTCGTTATGGCAACCGAAGCTGTCGGTACGATCCTAAAGCTGGTGGGGTTGGGCACGATCTTGGCACTGGTCGGCGCAGCAGCCCTGACACTTCGCAAGTTGATTGATCGTCGTATCCCTGTCATGCAGAAGAAGACTGCTCAAGCCGTTGATGGCTTTGGCCGTGCTGCTTCCAACATCGTCAAGGAACTGAAGGGTGGCAAATATGGTAGCGAAACCTACCGCCTCCTGAAAGAGAAGATCGACGCCACCAACAACGCCCCAGTAATGGAAGCGTACGACCAGGGCTCGATCTCCTACGGTAAGGAGAACACCATCCAGGGTAACGCGGTGCTGGTTCAGGACTTCCTGACCGGTAACTACCACCCCCTGCTCGACCAAGCCGCGAAGCCGTACATCGCGCTGGTCGGTGACATCGCTGACTTCTTCGACAACAACATCACCAAGGACATCAATGCGCTCGCCAAGAACGCTAATACGTCCGTGGATGAGTTGCAGACCCCACGTCGCTATCCTGGCTCCTATTACAAGGCGTCTGGCTTGCAGCGTGCGGTGGAGCGTTGGGCAAGTACCAACCACCTGTCGGCTGAAGACATGTCCGCCTTTGGCGAGGCTTGGAGAACCAAGTTCCTTGCTCAGGCATCAGGCGATAAAGCCAGCAATGGCGACATTCACCTGGACACCGTCATCAGCGAGAACGCTGCTGAAGAAGTCAACGTGGCCAAGCGTAAGTTGGGCAGCACTGCCGACAACCTCGAACGCACTGTTAAGAAACTTGACAGTGGTGAGGAAGTTAACAAAGCTGCCATCGCGAAGCTGCGTGAAGTCATGGCGCAGATCAAGGAGGACATCGCTGTTCTCAACGTGATTGGCGACATCCTCGAGAAAGAGGTGGAGCACGCCAACCACGCGATCACCTTCAAAGGCAAACACACCAACATGGTGCTGAAGGCGATCGAGAACGCTGCTAACGAGGTGTTGTCCGACGGCAATGCAGACCAGGCTTCCAACGATGGTCTGAACTCGCTGCGTGGGCACATCAAGGAAGTCGTGGGCGAAACCAAAACCGCGATGGGCATTTTCAAGAAGTAACCGGCCCTGGGCTGCATCCCATATCCGAGCAAGGGTATGGGATGCATTTCTTTTTACATTGGAGATTTCCATGACTGACAATTACGACGGACTCTTCAGCAAACGGGTGGCGGAAGTATTCGTCACTGAGTCTGCCGATGGGTTGACCAATTACGACTACGAGCGGATTCAGCAACGCGCTGAAGAAGACGTGGTGATGATCACTGAATCCATGAACTCCATCGCCCTCAAAGGCGGTGTGTCTCGCCCCATCATGGCGTCGGTTCAAGAACTGATCCCAGCAGGGCGTCCGCTCAACAGCTACACCAACCACGTATCCAGCACCAACCACAAGTTCGCACTTGAATCGTTGGCACTGGGTATCAAGATCGCTATCGGCGTAGGCTTGATCGCTGTCCTCGGTGTGGCGGTGTGGTACCTCATGCGTGCCAAAGCGCACACCATCAGCAAGGTCAATACCCTGCGTCTACAGGTGGCTGATGACATGGGTCGTCTGTGTGCTCGAGCTGCCGTGATGAGCCATGTTCGTCAGGTGGAAGAAGTCCAAGCGCAGATGAAGGCGCAGGACTGGAACACTGGCGATGGCATGTCGAACGACGCATCTGAAGCCGCTGCCATTGTGGAAGAAGTGCGGGTTGAACTCGACACCGTTTCCGAAGACATGGCCAGACTTGCCGAGGCTGCAACCGTTGAGGCCATCCTGGAATCCACTCCGGGCTGTACGCAATTGTCTGCCATGATGTTGGCGGGTGATTACACCTCTATCCTCGCCGGCAATCCAAGCATGGTCACTGCCACCGATGACTTCCTGGCCATCATCGATCGCTACGTGGTCAAGGTCTTGCAGAAAGCCGTGAGCGGCACTGTGCGTAACGAAGCGCAGGTTGATGCACTGCTCAAGGAACTCGAAGCCGGCAACCAATGGGAGACCACCGCCAAGGACTACCATAAAGCCATCGACGAGTGGTGCAAGAAGAACAAGGTTAAGCTGGCGGTCAACAACGACTACTCCAGCGTGTGGCAGACGTTCCAGAACCTGCTGGCTGCTGCCGAAGGTAAGGACTTCAAGAACAAGGAGTCTGTTGCACTGGCGGGTGTCGTTGGGCCTAACGAGGTGCTCATGGCCAAACAGTCTCAGGATAAGGTCGTTACCCTGATGGCTGACCTCGACGGCGTTAAGCAGAAGGTGGAGTCTACCGGCCTGCCCGAGCGTCTGAGCACCGAGACCAAGAAGATGGTTGAACAGTGGAAGCCAGTGATGCAGATGGTTGAAGCTGTGTTCCACATCGTCTCCCAAGAGATTGCCGTGCTTAACCTCACGGGCAACATCAAAGGGGCGGCCATCTCCAAGAAGGTCAAAGAAGTGCGTGGCAAGATCAAACTCCTCAAGACCAAGATCGTCGACCCCAAGCTGCGTGGTAAGGGTAAAGACACCGCACTCCTGCTCGAAGAGATTGATACTAGCAATTTCTCCGAGTTCGATAAACTCATGTCCAGTGCACAAAAGGGCTAACCCATGTCAAAGGTAAAGTTGGACTTCGACGACCCACAGTCGTTGCAGGATGCGGTTGAATACAGCCGCAAGAAAAGCGAAGGTACGCGTCGTGACCTGATGGTGGTTGAATCCATCGGCGGGATTGATCAGGCCCACGCAGTCAAACACCTCGACAAGATGCCGAACCACGGTTTGCTCGATTTCGACAACAAGCCGTCCAAGCGCAACTTCGATGTGTTCACCGAATCGCTACACACCACCCTGCTGGTATTGGCCACCATCGCTGTGGTTGCCGGTATTGGTCTGTTGGCCTACCGCATGCTGAATCTGGCAGGCGTTAAAGGCGACGCCAAGAAAGCCATGAACAACCTCGACCAAGTGCGTTCTGCGGTGGCGATGCTGTCCACCTTCCACGAGCGTTACTTCGCCGATGAGTTCGTCAAGCTGTTCATGCGGGACTTCGCGAAATACCTGACGCCGGACATGGTGAAGGGGCGACAACCCACCGATATCTACAGTGCTGCGCTTTCGTACGGTTTGCTGGGTCAATACCAGAACACGCCGGCATCGCGGATCACGGTACTTATTCTGACAGGTCAATACCCCTTCGCCGCAGACTGGCTTAAGGACTTCGTGCGTGACGTGACGAAAGACCTTTCCAGATACGCCGATAAAACCTTGCCCAAAATCATTTCTGTTCTACGGGGCGATGGTACTTCTGCCGAGAAGGTTGCTGCGATTCATCCATTGATGGCGGACTATGTCCAGGGGATGATGAAGATCAGCAAAGAAGGCAAGGGTATGCAGGCGTTCGACGTCTGGGTGGACAAGTCGATTGTGGGCACCAACCTCTCTGGCCAGACCATCGACGAGACGGCCAAAGCGGTGCGGACCCACCTGACGGAAAGTCTCGACCTCCTTCCCTACATGAGCAGTTTCAACTATGCTCAGTTCGAAGCGCTGGAGTTGCCCAAGGCTTCGGCGGTGGACGGACTCAACATGGAGTTGGCCGCTGTCAGGGTTCTGGGTAAGGAAATCCAGAAGCACTGCAAGACACTCGAGCAGTTGGGCATGCCTTCCGATCCAGAGATGGAGAAGGCTATCCGTGACTACGTCGAGTTCTGCATGCAGCGCATCCGTGCGGTGGACCAGTTGGTTGCGGTGGTGACCGACGAGGTTGATGCATGCGGTCGTCTGGCCAACGCCATCCGTGACGTGGGTCGTGCAATCTATCGTGCGGCGGGTGTTGCCTGCCGTGAGATGGCTGACCAGACTGTTGGTAAGGAATACCAAGAGATGCTGGTCAAAGAAGTTCGCAACATCAAGTGACGGCATAAAAAGTACTCCTCCTACCCCATGACAGGGTAGGAGGAGTATGACCGTCAAAGGTCGGAAGTAGAAGGAAGGTGGCGCTTGAAGTCAACGTCGATGTCGTCCTCGATAGTCAGCAGACCGTCAGCCATGACAGTTACTTTCTTACGGATAGACAGTTTGCCCGAGTTGTCTTTATTGGTTACGGTGAGGTAATCCTTGGAACCGCCCAAGCCAACCATGCGGATGCCCAGGGTTGCCACGCCGCTTTGCTCACGCAGACGAGTCTGCACCATGTCAGTGGAGATGTAGCCTTCGTTCAGCGCACCTGCCAACACCGCGCCAGCCGTAGTGCGAAGACCATCACGAAGTTTATCGTTCAGGTAATCTTCACGTTCCAGCATGATGGTGATCTTGATGTACTGCTCGGCATTAAGGAAGATCTCACGACCCTCTTCAACGATAACCCGGACATCACTGAGGGTGTTCTGCGGACGATAGAAGATGTTGGTTTCTTCCAGAGCGTTCTTGTTGAGCGCCCCCAACTCCTGCACAACCCGATCACGCATGGTCCCCACAATGAACTGCTTGTAGGTGATCATGTCAGGATCGTTAGCGAAGAAGTAGCGTCCGTCGATGTAGAACATGTCCACTTGACGCGCCAGAGCACGAGGCCCCTTAGGAATCATGTTGCCATCGCCATCGAGAATCCAGTCACCCTTCTCGCCCTTGAGGATCGGTGTCACCCCATCAGCCTGCATAACCACAGTGCCACGAACACCCACCACACGAGGAACCTGTTTACCCTCGACAACGTCGAAGATGATAGGACCTTTACTACCGTCCGGCAGGATCTCATGCGCGTATTCATCCACCAAGCGAATCAGTGGCGTGTCGGCGCTGTAGGTCTCGTAATCCATTGGTGTTGGGATAGCACGACTGCCCGTCCACAGGTATTTCAGCGAATCCCCGATCTTGATTGTCACCTGCTCGTACAGAACCCCGATGGCATCATGAGGAAGCATGCTGGCGTTCTTGAAGTTATCAATGTCCGAGGTCTCCATCCCACGAACCTTGTAATTGGAGACGGTGTAGATCAGATCGAAGGTGCAGTCCAGCGGAGCGCCATGGGCACGAGGTACACCAGAGAACATCTGGAAGTTGGTGAAGTGCAGCGCGTTGTTGGAATCGAGGTCGAAGTTGGAGACCAGATCGAACTCCCACACGAACTCACCTTCAGCCGTACGACCGATCATCGTGCCGTTCATGTAAGCCCTGGCTTTCTCACCCACTGGGGTAAAGGCCAGTTGAACTTGCAGCTGATCGTCCTCAAGGTTGCGGTAGCTTTCACCACTGCGAGCAACGAGGTTGATTTTGTAACCGGTCGGAGTACGAGCAATCGTCACGGCATTGGCTGTAGACAACTCCAACGCCAGAGAATCGTTCTCCATCCGGTAACGGCGAGTCACGATCTTCGGAGCGTCCAAGTAGTAGGCTCGAACACCGAACTGGTTGTTGGTGGCATCAAACACGTAATGGAATGGCGTATAAAGGAACCCGCCACTACTCACGGCCCGCGCTAAGCCATCTACGAGAAGGCTGTTGAGCTGATCCAACTCTCCTTGACTGACGATTCGCACAGCACCGGAATCGAGCTTATAGAGCATCTCAGGGTGCAGGGTGATCCGTTGGCCGTTATCGGAGACGTGCGGCAATACCACCAGTTCATCCATGGTGGTGATCAAACTGCTGACCAAGGTGCTTGGAGGCGCCACGGTACCTGCCTTGATTTTCTGGTCCTCACTACCCAACGGCAGTTCACGAGTAGCCCAGATAACCCGGCTGGCCAAGTCATCGGTATCGATAACCGCACCGTACCCCATGTCCTCAAGTTCAACAGTGAGGTTGGCGTTGGTGATCGGGATCTTGATATCGCCCGCGTTGTTCTCCAGCACTCGTTTACGCAGTTCGGCAAACGTCAATGGTGCACGAGCACCTGCCAGTGTGGAGTCGGAGAAGATCTGGATGGTGGACAGAGCATTGAGTGCGGACGAGTACTTATCCAGGTCATCCTTCTCGACGTCGTTCCAGCGGTACGACCAGTCGGTGTCGTAGTACTCACCCAAGAACTTGTTGTTCAAGCCCTGGGTGGTATAGATCGCCACCTTGATCTCGCCCTTCATCAAGCCGTAGGTGTAGTAGATCTGAGGGATCTTCACATACAGCCGCTGCCCCGCAACTTGAAGCAATGCGGTAGGACGACCCGGATCGAATTGCAGATCAGTGTAGGTCGTTTTGATCTCCTTCCAATCACTGCCCTCACCACGAGTGAACACCCGCGCAAAGAAGAAGTTCTCGGTGAAGCTAAACGTACCGTTGTAAACCTGCGTACTGTTGAGGTGGGCCACGTTGTTCTGGATGCGGAACTGAGGAACCTTCAGCGAAAGCCACAGGTAGTCCACGTTCTTATCACCCGCCACGCCCCAGTTCACGATGTTGGAATCGATCGGGATAGCCGGAGCATAGGTAACGTTGCCGAAGCTTACCGAAGGACCACCGTGAGACATGATGCGGATCTCAACCGGATACTCCAGCGTGAAGGCCATACCACCCACACTGAACTGAGCATTCTGCGGGATGGTCAGCTTGCGCACATTACCCGCACCGGTAGGTACTGCAAACTTCTTGATCTCGTCCAGACTGAAGTGGATCATGATCTCTTCAGCAGTCGATGGCTGCCACCACGAGCTGAGCATATCCCGATCGGACATCACCGGGTAGAGGTCCTCTGGGGTCATCGCCAGCAGGGCGTATTGCTGCCGGCTGAGGATCTGGCTCTTGTTGATGGCGTTGACAGGACCAGTTACCGCAACACCCATCAACAGAGCGTAGGGGTTACTGGCATCGACCAACAGCTCGTCGCCATTGACCATCTGCTCCATCACCTCCAACACCGCCCGCTGCCCTGCTACCGGCTCCAGAGAAGACTCATCCAGAGCCGCCAGCAGCTTGTTACTTGAAATCAATGCCATGGTTTACTCCGAGAGCGGTTGCGAAGCCGCAGCGTAATCGAGAGGATCATCAGTGCCCTGAGGGTTAAGGCCATTACCATCGTTGTTGGTAGGGGCATAGAACCGGGATATCTTGGCATTGATGTATTCGTAGTAATCCTTGTCCACCCACCGCTCCAAGGTGTTCTCCTCAGCGGTGTTGACCAGGAAGTAGGTGTGATAGTTGAACAACGGCCATTCGGACCGCACCAACTTCTTCATCTTGTCTTCACGTACTTCGTCTTCCATGTCCTTATTAAAGAACTTGACGATCACGTTAAATTCTTTGAGCACTGCTGGGTCGTTCCACTCAAAGCCCATGCAGGTATAAGGAATGCTGTGCTGACGCCCTTCATCGTTCAGAGGACTGTCGGCCGAGAAGTTCATGGTGGAGCCAGTTGGGATCGCTGTGGGGAAGAGCAACGTACTGCCCCAGTGAGTGATCTTGTTGCGCGACTCATCCATTGCGAAACGATAGCAACGAGAGATGTAGTCAATCTCATCCTCGATCTCAGCATCGTAGTAGGGACGCATGACGCCTTCAAACACCAGACTACCGTAACCACCCCAAAGGTAGTGAAGCAATAGTATGATGCTCCCAAGGCTATCGCGGTAGCCGTTTGTCATGTTCCAGACGCGATACTGTTTAATCGTGTCGTCGATCATGGCCCACTGCTCGTGGAAGACACCTTCATCCGACGTGTACGTTCCGATGCTGATGTCTGGCCATCCAGAGCTGCTTTGGATGGCGTTTGTCAGCCAAGGAATAAACGCTTGACGATTGTCTACCAGCGGACAGTTATCCCCACGGCTCCAGACTCCTATGGGGTCGAGGGTTGCGCGGATGGCCATAGCAAGTGTAGCTCGGTCTCCGTTCGTCGCAAGGAAGGGAGAGAACTCCCTGTGGAAGCGCAGGTTCTCACTGGCCAGGTTCATCCGTGGGCGAGTGAAGAAGGTCATCCCGTATGAGTCTCGGCTCAGGGGTACGCTGACCTGGGTTCCCAATGAATTTATGCCGTAAATCTGCTCATGGATCGACTGGTTAATGGTGCCCGCACCGCCCAGTTGGGAGATGATGTCGATTAAATCTTTTGATAGCAATGCCATACCGCCACCGATTGTCAGGAGTGTTAAATGAATATTAATCTTGTCCCAGACCTGGGGCTTATCGCAGCGCCAGTAACTACTGTGTTGGGAAACCTTGTGTCGCTCATGACTCAGAAAGCGACTGAGGGAGCCGACAGCATCATAGAGTACTCTGCGCCTGCGCGGATTGAACCAAAATGCATCATCGATGGTTCGCTCGCACAGTTCGACGACATCCACGGAATCGCACGTTCTGTGAACACTCTGGTAGCCGCCTACTACCTTCAGGCACTGGGCCGCAAGATCAATACCGAGTCCGCGATCCTGCTGCGTAACATCGACGACCTCAAGCCAAACCGCAACCTGCAATCGGCCATCGGCCAGTTCGCAGAGCAGTCGGTAAACGAATACTACGGCGACAAGAAGTCGTTGGATGTTCGTGGTCGTGAAGTTACCGGCAACTTGCTGGGTATCGCTGCTGAAGCACTGGCTCTGCCAGACCCAAGCCGTCCATCGTCGTACACTGGTCTGGTTACTTACGAGACCATGGCGACCGAAGGCACCGACGGCAAGACCGTTCAACGCATCAACGAAAAAGAAGTCAAGCAGCGCGCTGCCCAGGCTGCCAAGTCCAGCGGTAGTGTTAAGGCTGCTTCGGCCGATCTGCTCGATGCGCCAAACCTGGCTGTGGGCAAGATCTTCGACGTGACTGCCAAGTTCGGTGACAACACCGTGACCCTGCCGGTTACCGTGTGCCTGAACACTGTGCTGTCCACCCCAAACAACCTGGTCGACATCTATTCGATCGGCGCGGGTCGCATGAACAACACTGACCGCTGGCGTTTGGTGGAAGCTGGTGAGCTGCGTTTCTGGGGTGACTTTGTTTTCAAGAACGACCTCATCGACGAACACAAGCGCGCCGCTATTCGCGACAACACCGGCACGTACATGGACAACCGTGAACGCGATGCCAAGAACCGCATGAGCGCACTGCTCACCGGCAAGATGTCCATCGGTACTGCTTCGAACATCTGCATCATCAACAGCCGCACCATGCGTAAGCTGGAACCGGCTATGGGTGGCAAGATCGAAGTGCCATCCGTTCGCAAGGCGTTGTTCGACCGCACCTACCTTTCCATCTTGGTTGAAGTCAATACCGACTGGAAAGAAGTCACCATCTACCATCGCGGTATGGCTGATGGCAAGACCCTGCCGATCGGTGAGTTCGTTCGTGCGAAGTCCAAACCTGGTTCCGATGTTTCCGACCTGGTCAACATGTTCCTGGCCGGCAAGCAACTGAGCCTCTAAACCCACCCTCAGGGAAACTCTCCATGAATACCAAACAGTATGTACAATCCCTGGGCAAGGGTTTCAGCCGTCGCAAGTTGATTGAGACGATGCTGACCACCAACCGCCTGCTGACGAAGGAAACGCTGCCGTCGCTGGATTTGTTCATCGAACGTATCCCGGCCGCAATGTTCACCAAGGGCACTGTTGGCGACATCAACCGCGATTACATGCGCGATGCCAAAGCCGGTGGTAAAGGCAAGAACATGTACGAGCACATCAGCTGGGTCTTCACGACTCTGGTTGAACGTGCTGGTGAAGTCGAGGACGAGATAAACCGCAACGTCTCCGAATCCGACACTGCCGATACCCTGAACTACAAGGGCGCCATCCTGGCCCAGTACGTGCAGATCTTGCAGTTCTGCGACAAGTACGTGCGTACCATGCTTCTGCTGCACACCGCGCTTATCAACGATGAGCAAGTGGGCGACAAGAAGACCCTGTCGTTTACCTCCGGTCTGTCCGACACCCAGATCAACTGGCTGGCGCAAACCGCGAAGTACTTCTTCATGGGCATGCGCATCCTGAGCAAGGTCGCTGGTCTGAAGTCGATCCCTGCTGCGCTGGACATGGTTCCAGACATGGTGGTGATGCTGACCGACGAAGGCACCGTATCGGCCGTCTACAAGGCGACTGATCTCGATCCGTGGGACATGACTCCTTTCGGGTTGGTGGGTGGTCGTTCTCGTGGCAGTGCTCAAGGCTTCGCTCCTCCGGCCTATTCTCTGATCTACCATATCCGTATGGCTTACACGGACTGGGAGATCCAGCGGCTTGAAGCTGCTCGTGAAGACCGCCAGGCGCTGGAGTACCGCATCGCTGCGTTGTCTGAATCCATCGCAGGCGAACACAACCCTCGCATGGAAGAAGTCATCGCCAAGCATACTGAGCGTCTGATGTCTGTCAACGCGAAGATTGCCAAGATCGAGGGCTCGGTACATGAACGGACTTAAAGCTGGCTGCGTGGTTTACCCAACTGGGTACGCCCTGCCTACCGATCAGCACTCCGGTATATCCGTATTGTCTGAAGGGGATCAGGCGGTTGTTGAACTGTTCACGCACTATCGTTTAGGTAAACTGCGGCTCACGTCCTATGATGTGTTCAAGCAGGCTGTGGATAATGCCACCCGCCTTTTCGGTAAAGATCACAAGTGGATCTTGGTCCAACAGCGTAATCAGAACCTCGACCGCAATAAGGCGCTCTTCATTGCCGACACGTTGGAATATATTGTGTCCGGTAAAAGAAGGATGCATGTTCGTTCCTGGCTGCCGCTGGTTGATGCGCCGGTACAGGGTACGGTCTTGCCTATCCTTATGAACGGCCCTGTTGTCCATGGTGAGATTTCCATCCCGCCACAGCTTATAGGCAACAGCGCCAAACTTTTGGCCGCCTGGCTTTCGCATAACGATGGCCTGGGCGACCTGATCGAGTCGACAAACATCCTGTTCGGTGGGGCAACCTACTAACCGGGTGGTTTCGATATCTTGCAAGAAGATAGCTATCTCTCAACGCAAACTCTGGAGTTTCACATGACTTTTCAAACCCGTGGTCACCGCACCAGCCGCGTCAGCATGGTCACCGAAGGCATCGATGGCGAGAACATCGATGGCGACGTTGATGTACTGAACGGCGACGGTGCCGAATCCGCCCTGCTGGAAATGCAGGACGACAACAACGACGCAGCCGGTGCTGAAGCGCACGCTGACGAACTGGAAAACAGCGCGATCTCCCTGGAGAACCTGGTTTCCGTTGCCGAGCAGTCCCTGGACGCCGACGGCCTGGACGAGGGCGCTGCCCAACTCCTGCAAACCGCTGTTGAAAACGAACTGGCTCCACTGGCCGGCTCCGTTCCTGTCGACGAAGTGATTCCAGCGATGGAAAACTTCGCTTCGCCTTCCAGCCGCCGCGAAAGCACCGTGATGGCTCTGGAAGCCATCGGCGAACAGGCCAAGAAACTCTGGGCCAAAATTCGCGAGATGATCCAGAAGGTCAAGGACTTCTTCAAGAAGATGTGGATCAGCGCCAAGCAAGCCGTTCAAGGCCTGCAACGTCGTGTGAAAGCTCTCGAGCAGGAACACGCCGGTCGCAACTTCTCCATGGCCAAAGCTGGCACCGTGAGCATGAAGGACGGCCGTTGGGCTGTTGCTGCTGCTGACATGGACAAAGTCGTTCGCGCTGTCGAAGCTGTTCTGGTCGACTACAACAACGAAGCCGTCAAGTACGCCGGCGCTGTCGCTACCAGCCTGAACGCTGGCAAGCCGCTGGGCGCTGACGGTACTGCCGAAGCTGGCAAGAAAGCCAACCACGTCAAGGTTCCGAAACTGGAATCCTTCCTGGGCGACGCTGCCTGGATCGGTGGCCAAGCGCTGACCGCCAACCCGGACGGTTCGGGCTACGTGCTGCGTACCTCTTCGGGCGGTACCTCGAAAGAGTACAGCCAGAAAGCCCTGTCGGGTCCTGATCTGAAAACCATCATCGACGGCCTGAGCAAACTGGCCGGCATCGTGGTGAACTACGAGAAGGGCTTCCAAGCCAAAGACCGCGCTGAAGATGGCGTTCTGAAAGCTGGTGACGCATTCGCCAAGAAAGCGAAAGACGGCGATGACGCAGCGAAAGAAGGCGGCCGTGCTGCTTTCAACAGCACTCGCGACGCTGCCAACGCACTGAACCACCCGACCCGCGAAGTCATCAAGTACGCAACTCAGGTTCTGAGCGGCGTTGGTGCATTCGTTGCGGCCAACCTGAAACAGTACGACAAGAAGTAATTCTGTCGGCCTGGTAAAGGCGATGTAAATAAAGCCCCGGGTTCGCCCGGGGCTTTATGCCGTCGGTCAATGGTATGATCGATTAAACGAATTGGGCCATAGAGAGGATTCCTGTATGCCTAATGCATTTCTTAACATCGACGATTCTGATTTGGCGGTATCAAGACCCGTCAACTTCAAAGTCGGTCGGGATGCTATTCGGGGTATGGGATTTCCAGACTCGGTTTACATCGAATACGCAGGGCACGGCGAAGCGGTTGCTGTTGAGGGAAGTGTTGAAGGTCCTCCACCAGAGAAGAACTATTTCGGTTCGGATGCAAAGGCGGTCTTAAAGACCACTGAGCGCCCCGTCATGGAACGGATCTATGAGAACCAACCCATCCGTCGGGATCACGTTCCTTACTTCGCAGATCACGACCTGTTCGCCTTCCTACGTCCCGCATACACCCCGTATGAAGTTACCCTTAATTTTGAGTTGAGGTTCAAAGGTGAGTCTGACGCACATCGCTGGTTCAATGACATTCTGGCTCGCACTCAGCTTGCCCGTACCGTCCTCCTGCACAAGATCGAATACCACTATCCCATTCCAGAGGAAGGATTGTTTTCTCTCTACTGCATCCACAAGACTCGTGAAGAAGTAGAGCCTACTGGAGAGTCGTTTGAGGCATGGTTCCATCGCTGCAAAGATCCTCGGGTAACGGTGATCAGCAACCGCAGTGGTGAACAGCTCAAGTTTGTTGTGGCTGAGACCATGGCGAACGTTCAGGGTTGGTACGACTTCGCTGGGGTTGGCGATGAGCCGGTTTACGATAAGGAGCACACTGTCTGGAAAGTGAGCTTCGATTACAAGTTCCTCTACAACAAACCAATCGGGTCTACCATCACCTATCCCATCACGGTGATGAACAAGATGCTCCCTCGCGAGGTTTTGAGTCTGTGTGAGGATTACAACCTCTCCCGGGAGAACGTCTCGCTAGACACCACCACAGGGGCGTACGAGCTGTTTGCGAACACATACGGTCCAATGGAGGAACGTATTGAGGTTGCTCGCATTCCAGCGTACGACAACTGGAGCGCGCAGTTAGCAGATCCGTGGACGCACAACTTCCTAATTGCACTGATCGGTGTGACCAAGGCAGACCCGCGCACCATCCTGAACCTGAAGACGGATTTGAAACCTTACTCGATCTCGGCCGATACACTGGCTCTGATCAAGAAGGAGCGCAACTTCGTAACCAAGCGTCGTCGTTCGTTGTTCCACATCTCGGTGTTTGCCAATGACTTCGAGTTGCCTGATGGGACAGTGACGCTGGATGAGGACTTCAACCTTGTTGCTACCCGCGACCTTGAGTTGATGCCGGTGTACCACGTTCGTTTGGCGTGGATCACTTCCTTGGACGTCCTTTCCCCAGTGGACCAAGATCGGTTGAGACAAGAAGCGTGTGACGTTTACAAGTTGTTGGCTTTCCTCTACCCGCATCTGGTTGCCAATGGAATGATTCCTTCTCCTTCGTTCCGTTGCCGTTGGACGCAAGATGAGTGGGACCAGATTAAGGACGTAGTGCGTCCACCAGGCGGTGGCCCAGGCGGTCCATGGCAGCCAGGCACAGACCTCGACGATTATCCACGTACACCGACCCCTCCAACTGTGGGTGTGTTCGGTATCACCGCAAGGAGAAAGACCGATGCCGGTACTTGACCAACCACCTTCGCTCATCCCCGATCGGGTTGACGCCACAGGTAATGTGAAGAGCGTTGAGCAGCGCTCGGCGTTGGTAGAGACTCGCCTGACTCCATTGCAGTCTCTGCTGACCCACATCGAAGGCTCCATCTTTGTTCTGACGTACTACCGTCAAGTGGTGGGTGCTGAAGATAAGCTCAAGGCGCTGGATCTGAACACCGATCCCCAGTACCAAGAGTACGAAAAGATCCGTGGGTTTGAAACCCGGTTGCAGGGTGACTTCTCTTTCTCGGTTGACACTGAGACTCAAGAGAAGACACTGACGGGTAACACCATCATCTACCCATCCATCAAGCCGAACTTCGGTGACATGTTCTACGCTGACACAGGGGACGGACGTAAGAGTCTGTTCACCGTGACTGAAGCGGAGCCTCTGTCGTGGCGGATGCAGACCTGCTACCGGATCAACTTCGCTAAGGTGCAGCACGACACCAAGGAACACGCTGACAACCTCGAGCTGAAGACCACTCGCCGTTACACTTTCGTGAAAGGTCACGTTGAGCACGGCAAGTACCCAATCCTTGCTGACGAGCGTTACACCACCTACCGTCTGATCTCGCGCACTCTGTTCACGATCGAATCTGAATACCTGCGTAACTTCTTCAGTGAAGTCATTCACGGTGTTCTGGTGCCGCATCAGGGCTATGTGTTGTTCGACCCGTTCATCAACAAAGCCGTCATGTCGCTGCTGACTGTTCGTAAGCACGCACTGATGCGCAGAATCAACTCCTTCAACTTGGAGAACGATCCTGCGTTTCGCATGACCACGGTGTGGGACAGTCTGTTGATGGTTGAACCTAGCCATCTTCATGTCTGCGCTTGGCGTATGGGTGCGGTGCTGAAGAACGTCATGTACAACAGCACACTGCAAGGCGGGTTGTTCTGGTCGGAAGTGGACCGCATCTTCTACCCGCTCGACAGCCGCACCGATGCCGACATTCAGTTCGGTATCAAGGCCAAGGGTCATGCCCTGAAGCTTCGTCGTTCTGCTGCCCCTATCACCGACTTTGATCGGCTGGTGATTGAGAAGGACTTCCGCAGTGTTGAAACCGTGGACGAATTCCCCGAGGGCTATGAGACTCCCGACATCCACCGTGTGACTATCGATGAGATGTACGTCTTCAGTAAAGCGTTCTACGAGCAGAAGTACGAAGGCATGTCTCGACTTGAGCGCCTGGTATGGTCGTTCCTTAACCATGAGGAGATCGACGTTGAGATCCTTGAGGAACTCATGCGTGGGTCTGTTATGTGGGATAAACTGGAACGGTTCTATTATGTGCCCGTTCTAATCATTCTCTGCACAGTGGCGCTTCGAGGGCCGTCGTCAGAGTGAGGATTCCACCATGCGTAACCCTGATGCCACCGTACAGCTGACAACAGCTCAACGGATCTTCAAGGTTAAGTACTACGTCTCCGTACCGCGCAACATGATTGCCGGTGCGGAGTTTGAAGCCTATCGAGGATCGGTGGCTTCTGGTAGTGCCACCTTGGACCAAGCAACACTCGATGCTCCGACGAAGTGCCATCTTCCGATTGAGCGTCTTGCCGAGATTCACCACCTCATTGGCGCACCAAAGAACATCTACTTCTCCAAGCCGTCGGTTCAGTCGGTTGAGATCTATCAAGCGATCACCGATCACATTCGTAACCTCGTTCCTATTCTCGAGAAGAGCTACACTCGAACCGATAGTTACGAGGAGACAATGAAAGAGTTGGAGATGCTCGATTCGTTCGCCAGTTGGGTGTGGTTGATTGCTCGCAACTACATCACGCCAGACGACCTGCCAGCAGAAGGTAGTCTTCAACATCGTGCCGCTGCACGTCGTACGCCTATGTCTCGAGCGATCGACGAGGATACCAACAAGCAGATGATGGACAATCTGCCAAGCGAGCACACATCACTCATTGCCCCGCTGATAGAAAAGGAATTCGTCAATCGTCGAGGCGGCTGGATTGGATAGGGGTAGGTAATGGATATTCGATCGTCGCCCATGTGGAACGAGGTACAAGAGATCGCCAGAAACGGTCCCAATGCCTCAACCCAACAATGGGCTGTGGAGTTCTTGATTAACGGTACGGTGTTCAAGCCTTACCAGTTGATCAACATCGACTTCGATAAGAACCCTCAGAAGAACATCGGTACGAACGTTATCATTCGTGTAGCGCTGGATGCTTCTATCTACATGAACCATGTGGTGCCCAACAAAGCCAACATGACGGCAACGCTCTACCGATACCCTCGTTCGGAAACGGGTGGGGCTGTTGACGATCGTCCGATCTACGCTGAAACCTTCAAGGCGATGGTGATCGGCGGTACTGACGCCTTGATGACGCCTAAGGTCAACATGCCAGGCAATGATGCTGCGTTGTCGACCATGGGTTTCCAGAACGTCGACTTTCAGTTGGCGCCTCCTGCCATTGAGCAGCTTCGCTCGTTCCAGACAGGCGGCTGTTACCACGGCAAGAGTCCGGGCGATACGCTCAAGGGGATCTTCACTCGAGCCCTCGCTGGTTTGAAGTTAGATGCCGATCGTGCAATGACCGGCGTACAGATGATCCCACCGGACAACAAGAAGATCATGGACAACCTCATCATTCCAGATGGCGTGAGCCTCATGGACTTGGCGGAGTTCATCCAGTACAAGCAGGGCGGCATTTACAATGCGGGGATTGAGTTCTTTATTCAGGGAACCACAGTCTTCATCTGGCCGCGCTATGGGTTGGACCGACACAACACCAATAAAAAGGCGTTGACGGTATTCAACCTGCCGGAAAGTTCACTGCCTGGTGCCGAGCGCACGTTCATTGATACACCAGGTCATATCAAGATCATCGCGACGGGTGGTTCCTCTTTGGGGGATGCTACCGAGAACATCGCTTTGAATGAAGGTAACGGCGTGCGGTTTGTCGATGCAGCGAAATTGCTCGACGGTGGGATACAGGTGTTGGGTGGGAAGATGATCACCAGACGGGGGGCAACGGTTAACGAGTTCGTTGACACACTTCGAGAGGACGGGATGAACATTGCCAGGTTCGCTAAGGACATGGTGACTTCCAATCCGTACAAACCTGCAAGTAAGCTTTCCGCTTCCAAGGGAATTGTACTCTCGTTGGAGTGGCAGAACTCCGATCCGAATGTTCTCTACCCAGGGATGCCTGTCTACTACTTCGTCCAGCGTGGTTCAGAGTTGGTGGAGAAGCGCGGTATTCTGATTGCAGAGCAACACCTGATCGAACCTGCGGGTAAAAGAATGAAGTCTCCCTATCACACTTGCACAGGGGGCCTCACGTTCTTCCTGAGCCGTGAAGACTATTCGCGAGTGGATTTGCTTGGCTGAAACCATAACGCCTCCCTGAAAGCCTCTCAAGGGCTTTCAGGGGGCTTATGTTCTTTCCAACCAAATAACCGAATTATACGACTGAATCATTCATATGGTCATAGCTACCAAATGAAATACTTTCGATAGGAATCCAATGAAATGTCCAAAAAGGAATCTACCACCCTGAGTCTTCTGATGTCAGGATTCTCACCCACGCTACCCATGGTCGTCATTCGACCAAAGAACATGGCCAACCAAAGACTCCTGATCAACTACACTGGGACGGCCGAAGACGTCAAACTCACGTTGGAAGAGGTGAAGCAGGCGCTCGGGATTCTCACTCGCCGTTACGGTAAGGTTGAGAAGCTTCTCACCGCCAGAGATTTTCTGGGGATGTTGATGCATCGCAGTGAGATAGATAATGATTTCAAGATCAAAGTCTCTCACGTTAACTTCCACATCATGTTCGGCTATGGCGGAAAGCGATACTTCGTTCTCCCGTCCAAGAATGATATTGATGTTCTGTCCTTTGGTACCCACCATCATCCTCCAGCGATGATCAGCACCATCGCGACAAATAGGCCAGGGGTTGTTGCCAGACCCACAAGACCCGCGCAGCCCTTGGCGGTTTTGGATGCTATGGCTAACTCCCTTTCAACCGACCATGAAGGAATCTCCATAAACCAAGAACTCGTAATTCCACCAGCCGTCAAATCAACGATCGACAAATACTTGAAGGACTAATGAAATGATCGACAAAAACAATCGTGGTGAAATCATCCTCCCTGGTGATCCAACAATCCACATCTTCGATCCAGACTTCCGTCGCTATAACCCTAAAGCTCCAAAGTTTTACGAGAGTGCCTTCGCCCGCGGGTGGAAAGACCCTGTCGTACTGCTCACCGGATTCTTCGTTACCATGTTCGCTGTGACTGCGGTCGCTCAGTACATCTGATGAAATGAGTATTCCCATCTTCCGTGCGCGGAGGGTGGGATACTTACCTATGATCTTTTTTTTGTCCGATTGACGGTCATAATGAATCCCCACTCCCAGGACCCGAAGATCCCAGGAGTGAGTAGGGTGTTACCAGTTCTCCATGAAGGAGGTTTCTTTCATATCTTCGCCTACGCGGCGCATTGATTTGTCAACACCGTTGACGTCATCGGCAAAGCCGGGAGCATTGTTTTCTGCGAGACGATACGCGCAGTAGAGATGTAGGAACGGGGTGATACCTTCAACCCGGTGTTTCCCTCGACGCATGGTCAAGTAGAAGCCACCGTTGTACTCAACAATGTGACAGTACAGTTCCATGTCCAACTCTTGGTGTAGGGTAGAACATCCGTCGTAGTAGCCCTTCATGGCCACTTCGTTCACCAACTGATCCGTAACACCATTCCGTGTGAGGAACGCCGCTGCCGAACTCATCTGGTGTGCTGTAATGCACGGGATACGTTTCTTGTTGAAGAAGTTACGGGTACGCGATACGAGGTTCTTTACAGCAACGCCCTCAGCACCTTGCGTACAACCTTCCTTGTTCAACTTGGCCAGGTAGTCGATCGCAACCAACATCACCTTGTAGCCGAGTTTCTCGTAGTACTCGATCAGTGCAAACAGTTGACGGAAGTTTGAGTTGTCCGGGTCAATACGAACGAATTCAACTTCCCAGCCATTCTTCTGCATCCGATCTTTTACAACCGCACTGACCTCGTCAATGTTCAGAGCGATCTCTTTCGGATCTACACAGATACCTTGCTCGTTGAGCATGATCTGAGCATAGATCGTTTTGTACGTCATCGCAGTGGATGGTTCGTACGAGATGTGCAAGAGCAGAGGACGCTTGCCATCTTTCATCTTCGGAGGCTTGTTGTACTGAGCAGCCTGCCGGAACATATTCATCATGGTGCCGGACTTGAAGTTGTGCGATAGCGCCGAGATGGTTAGCATCTCATCGTCACGCAATCCTTCGTTAGCACCGAACATCCGGTTCAGACCTTGCCAACCAAACTTGAAGACGTAACCACCTTCACCGTCCATAGCGGCAGCAGCACCCATCTTCTTGGCAATGCCTTCTGTATCCGATACGTTGATCCGTTCGAACACGCCCAGCTCTTCCAGAGAACCTGTACCGCCTTTACGGTGGTGTGGCTCCAGGTCATGCTGGATGTTACTGATGAACACAGACCAGTCGATCTTGCTTCGTTCGAATTGAACTTGTCGACGCGCCTTACTCAGGATGCGTTCAACTTCGATCGTTCGATAGTGATCGGTGATGTCCTTAAGGGCTTGGAGTCGATACTTTGTAAGCTTCTCGATATCCGGTTCTTTGCCAAATAGTCGATTGATAGCATCGACCACGTAGCGCTCCCCTTGGGAGTTCATCGTTATCCTTTGAAGAAAGTCCTCATATTGGACTTCACCACCGCTAGTGATGTTGTCGATCAACCACCCGCATGTCTCAGATAACCCTTCGATGATTTCTCGCGAGAAGTCTAAATCGGAACCTGGGTTCGGCAGGGTGATCTCGTTGATGACACGCCTGGACAAAGTAATCACTTCATCGTCGCTAGGCTTAAGCAGGGATTCTGCAAAGAGAAGCGATACAAGTTTCGTCAGCAGGAGTTTCGTATCCATGTCATTCTCTAATTGGCTAACCTTCGGGCCGGGCGTAAAAACACCAGGGCTTAAAATTCTTGCGATGCCTAACTGGATCGCGCAGTCACTGAAGTCGGCTGCCGTTCATCCGGGTGACATTCAGGACATCATCAACTTCTCTCTGGCCGGCCAAGACAATGCGGCGTACGAGGAGAGAAGCCGAGCTATACTGTCAGTCACGGAAGTTGAATATCACAACAACCTCTCTTCCCAACTCGACTCTTGGCTCTTTCCTACAAAGTATGAGTCCGAGAACAACAACGGCGCGAAGCCCAAAGATGTGTTCGAGGCCTGGCACTCCATTCCCATGGTATGTGACAGAGAGCTGAAGTTGCGCCCGTACACCGGCGGTAGCAACCTCATCGTTTTGGCAGCAGATCCCGAGAAAGGGTATCCTCTGACAGAACTATATGAGCCACTACTTCGGTCGTGCCATTCGCTCCTCAGTTCCAAATACGGCGTCGGCAACTTTAACGACCCCCTCTTCGTGGATGTCCTCAACGAATATATGAAGCGCGTTTGATGACGGACGTCCGCTAATCGCACCATCGCTGCACGATGTGAAGTGGCTATCATATAGCGGGAAATGCCGTGTGATGGTCACTGCTGTACCGTTAATCGATTAACTCCCACCTTTTCCAGTACTGGAGAAACACTGTTATGCCAATCATGAATATGCGCGGTGGTCAGGCCACCCCAATGGATGCGCTGGTCAACGCACTCCATACCACCATGACCGAGCAAGGTACCCAGCACGTCGCAGCAGCCAAAGGCCTGACCATGGCCGTTGAAAGCTACGGCATGGACGACCATCGCAAAATGCGCGGTGCTTCCAGTACCCTGCAAGGCGCTATCGTTACCGCTCTGGAAGCACTCGCTTCCGGCGACGACGGTGAAGACGGTATCGACATCAACCTGGCTTACGGCACCCAGAACAAGAACGACATCACCGTCGATGGCAAGCAACTGCCTGGTGGTCTGACTCGTGCTGGCCTGCAAGCTGCAACCATGGTCGCCCTGGCCGGTGCTGACCCTGTCGCTTACGCTCGCGCTGCGACCGACACCAGCATCAAGCCTTCGAACTTCGCCGGCATTACCGCTACCTCCGAAGGTGTCGGCGGTGCAATGGACCACTCCAAGCTCGTGATGGCTTCGGAATCGTTCGGCGAGCAACCACTGCGCTCCGGTCTGCAATGGTCGGTCGTGTTCAACGCCGCTGCTGCACAGCAAGACCCGTTCGGCACTGCCTTCTATCGTCCGGTGATCCTGTCCCCGAACGAAGGTGGCCTGGCCGTTATCGTTGCACGTTCCACCATCATCGGCCGCAACGAGCGTAAATACGACTCGAAGGCGAACGACCTGGGCCGTCGCAACCTGATCGACGCCGCTCGTTACCCAGCACTGCTGGAAGACGAATCGACCCGTATCTTCCCAGTTGTGGAAGAAGACGGTTCGAACGCCAACATCTTCGTGGACCCGACTCTGTACGGCGCGAAGAACGTTGTCATCGAAGACTTCGAATTCAAAACCGCGCCGCTGAAGCCTGGCCGCATCGGTTTGATCGAAGCGTCGACTCCTGGCTTCCTGCGTGAACGCGGCGTCATGGACACCACCGACGAAATCTCCAACGGTGTTCGTCTGGAAACCGTTCTGGTCAAGATCGGCGACGACGTTCTGGAATTCGGCACCCGCTACCTGCCATACTCGGGTTTCAACAAAACCCAGGAAGGCGACGAGCGTCTGATCGGCCTGAACTTCTCCAGCCGTGAACTGCCTATCGATGGCCGTTCCAAGAACGTTGGCGGCGCCGCTATCGGCATCGCTGCTCTGCTGGAAGCCAACGGCTACACCGCGCGTCTGTCGGTGCAAGTCAGCGGTACCCTCAACACCCGCACTTCCGAGCTGCAAATCAGCTGCACCTCTTTCGGTCTGGATTCCCTGATCGACAAGGACGGCACTGACGTCGGCACCAGTTCCGGTGTTGGCAAGCAGATCAAAGACGCGCTGGACGCTTCTGCCGTTCTGGGCTACACCCTGTTCGCAGTTCGTACCAACGAAAACAAACGTCAACTGGGTCTGCTGCTCGATCGCCTGGAAGAGCGTTTCGTTTACAACATCCCGCTGTCGGCGCCAATCAGCGTCCTGGCCCCTGCCGCAACCAACAAGGCTGCCGGCAACCTGGAAGCGCTGATCGATGCACAGCGTCAGCGTTGCAGTAACGATGCGGTGACCTCGATCTTCAACCACGCTGGCCTGCTCTCCGAGTATGTCACTGCGGTCCGTAAGAAAGCGGCCATTCCGCGTATCGGCGCTGCTGGCCACCTGCTGGTCAAAGCGTTCTACGAGAAGATCTCCATCGACGCCAAAGAAGCACTGATGGCGCTGGAAGACAAGGACAAGGCGGTATCGATCTCGGCATTGCTGACCAACATCATCAAAGATGCTGGCGTGCGTATGTTGATCGCCACCAACTACCCTTCGGCTCTGGCCTCCTCGCTGACCGGTTCGAAAGAAGCGAAGCTGTTGGTCGGTACTGACAACTACATCGCTCAGCACCTGCTGACCCAAGGCGACCTGCGTACCTTCGGCGCGATCTTCAAAGATCCGATCATCGTACCAACCCTGAACGAGAAAATGGACGGCAAGATCTTTGTCACCCTGACTCGTGAAAACACCGGCAACGTTCCGGACATCCTGGAATATGGCTGGTTGGGTTACATCCCTGAGCTGATCTCCGTTCTGCAAGTTAGCCGTTTCGGCAACACTCGCGACGAAGCCATGGTTCAGGCGCGTTACCTGCACATCAACAACCTCCCGATGCTTGTTGAGATCGACGTGACCAACCTGTCTGAAGCTCTGACTCAGAAGGTTGCCATCAAGGTCGAAACCACGCCAGGCCAGGGCGGTCCTGGCGATGAAGGCACACCCTCTGGCGACGGTGTGGTCGCAGGCGACGGTAGCGGCACCGACACTGGCGCAGGCACTCAGCCTTAAGGTTGAGCCCTAGTCAGCGGCTGGTCTAAAACACCAGCCGATGTCGTTGGCGCTTGGTAGAAGGAATGAATACAGAAGGCCTTGATCCTTAGCCTTCTTACCTCACGACTGATATCGGCATAGGTGTCATATCCGGACTCTCCTTGTGGGGGTCCGGATATGTTCTATGCCGTCGGTTGAAATGAACCAATTAAACAACTAAATTATCAACTTGAATAGCGTCGCCAAATTCATTACGGAGGTTACATGGGTCAGTATTATCCGGACTCCTTGTACACCCGCCCCAACTACTACAGCGCTGATACAGTTGCTGTGGAAGATGAGAAGGGCATGCCTCCGCATTCGGCGGGGTCTAGGGAAGTACGAGAGTTCATCAATGGATTACCAACAACTGTAAAGGTATGCACCCGTAGTGGGCTTGTGTACTCTCTGGCTCCTGAGCCAAGATCTAGCGCTCGTAACTTCGTGGTTCGTGAGCAAGCATCTTGGGCACTGGATACGGAGATCGA
Source organism: Pyrocoelia pectoralis (assembly GCA_036250285.1). Lineage (NCBI taxonomy): Eukaryota > Metazoa > Arthropoda > Insecta > Coleoptera > Lampyridae > Pyrocoelia > Pyrocoelia pectoralis. The sequence goes on along the minus strand of JAVRBK010000012.1, from coordinate 74,457 downwards.
TAGAAACGTTTTAGCACGCACCTCCGGACCAACTGCAAAGGCTTGGGTGGAAGCTTCTTTGCGGGTGGATAAACCAACTCACTTCAAACATGAATCAAAAGCAATCATCACCGAGATCTCTTGGCATGATTTCATGACTCATGGCAAGACGCTGTATCTGGAAGAATGTGACGTCGTGATCAGCATTGATCCTAAATCTGTTTTGGTGCATCCGTATTCCGAACACGGATTTGCCAATCGGGTTGTGGACTCAATCTATGAATCCAATGTCCCAGGCACTGCAAGCCTTGTGTTGAGGATTGTAGATCCATCTAGTAAACTCTCACCGAAGTTCGCTAATATCTGCGGAGACATCTACAGAGTCCCTGCTGTAACTGCTGACGTCCCTGAAGGTTTGTATGTGATCCGTAATGGCTTCACTACAGGCGGTGCTGCACAGGAAGCCACAGTTGAGCACATCGAGTTAGCCTTGATCGAAGAGCACTTCACGCTGTTTGACAGTTATGAAGCTGCCAAGATTCTAGGCGACACGGGTAAGGCTTTGGACCATGAGCGTGAACGAGAGAATCAACAGCTAAAAGCTGAGGCCCAAATATACCGGAATGAAGAGCTTGATCTCAAGCGTCTTCTGCAACAGCAAGATCACGATCACAAAGAAAAGATTCGCAATTGGGAAATTGAGAAGCGTGAGCGTGATGAAATCTACGAAAGAGAAAAGCGTGAGTTCGAAGAGAGCAAGCGCAAATCCGAGGACGAATTGCGGAGGAGGAAGGAAGCCTTGGATGCGATACAGATCGAAATGGAATCCAGGCAACTGATCAGGAAGGACGTCTACGAAGAGAGGAGCTATGAGCGGAAAGATAACTTAGAGTATCTGAAGTTCTTGCCTCTTGCATTAGCTGGGATAATGGGGCTAGTGCTAGCGTTCAAGAAATCATAGTCAACACTTAAGTTCGGATGCGCTATGAATAAGCAACTGCTAGGTATCATCGCGGCAAAGTTGCCAAAGATAAACCCCATTCTCGCCAACGGGGCTGCTGTACAGTTCATGAACGAAGTGGAACCTCACGTTGACCGGGACTTGCGAGTTTCCAGTGAACAGCTTCCTGAGGGTCTTCACTATGAGACTTACGAAGTATGTACTCCAACCGAGGAATACTTCGAGATCATGCGCAAGCGTGAAAAGATTGTGGTCGAGCTTTCCCGCTCCGACATCTACATGATCAAACTCAAGTACACGAACAATGGCGATCCTTTACCGGATAGCTATCTCTACCTGCCATTCTGCGGCGAGGCAGGTGTGATGTATATCAGGGGTACGCCTTATGGTGTTTCTCCGGTGTTGGCCGACGTAGCGGTTAGCGTAACCTCCGATGGTCTGTTCATCCCTCTGGCGATGGCAAAGGCACAATTCGAGCGGTTCACCTATCACTACAAACTGGGTAACGAAGCTCAGTCGGCACGGGTGGTGCATTCGCACTTATACCGTCGATCCAAAACCTCGAAAGCGGTCAAGATCGGCAAGTATTCCCCGCGCTCCAACATGATGCATTATCTGCTGTGCAAGTATGGTTTCTCGGAGACCATGCGGCGTTACTTTGGGGTGGACGAAGTTCTGGTCGGAACCAAGTCAACTATTCTGAATCAAATCCGGGTACGCGGTGGATTGCCGGAGTCCAACGAACAGTTCGCGCAAAGTAATGAGGAAAGCAATCTCTTCAATGAGTGGGTGATTTGCTCAACCATCACTGACGCCAACAACAAACCAATCGCAGCCAAGGGTAAGAACTATCTCCCTAGCGAAATCGCTATAGCCATTCCAAGAGGGGTCTTGGAGTTGGATAAAGCAGTGGCGATCAATGATGCCATGGCTTCTTTGTTCTATGTGATTGACGTTCTCCCAATGCGGGTTTCCGTGAAGTACTTCGATGACCCTGCTATGTGGCAGAGCATCATGGGGATCGTACTCTTCGGCGAAGGTTCCAACATCACCGAAGGCGAAAGGCTTACACTCATCAGTACCCACATGGACAGCCTGGAAGCTTATGTCAACCACCAGTCCAAACGCAACCTGTCTCAAGGTGGCGTGAATGTGGATACGATTCATGACTTGTTCGCATGGGTCATGTACCAGCTACCAGAGATGGTGCTGAACGCTAACACAACAGTTGCTTCGATGTATGGCAAGCGACTGATGGTCACCCGATACATCCTCTCGGATATCTCGAGTGCCATTTACTTGCTGATGTTTAAGCTGCGTGCCCGCGCAGTGAAGAAAGGTCGTCTGAGCGTCAAGGAGATTGTGGATGGTATGCGTCGTGGTCTACACCGCGATACGATCACCTCGGTCACCAGTCGTCACTCGGAAGTTACGTCGATCTCCAGCCCCGGCGATAACAAGATCTTCAAGATCACCAAGAACCTGGTACTCCAGGAAAGTACGGACAGTAACAAAGCTCGAGGTGGTGGTGGTTCTCTTAATGATCCGGCCAAGTTCCTTCATGCATCTATTCTTCGGGTAGCCAGCGTTGCGGCGATGGCGAAGAACGAACCCACTGGTCGCGGCCAGTTGAACATGATGCTGAAAATCTCTGCACGCGGAGATGTGATGAACGACCCGGAAACAGACGAACTGCTCGAATACCTCCAGTCCCTCATTAAGCGCTAAGGAGTTTCACATGCACCAGCCGTATATTCAGCAACCACAGCAACAACAAATGCTGCCGTGGCCTGTTGATCAACCGCGCGACCATGGCCTGTGGTCCGAACATCCGCTGCAAGACCAGAACATCCCGCTGCCCAACGTTGGCATCACGCAGGAGTTCCAGTGGATCATTCCAATGGCCATCGGTACTGTTGTGGCGTATCTGCAACAGAACTGCCGCAATGGCGCAGTCTCCACGTTCGCTTATAACCTCTTTGCCAACAATCGTTATCAGAACGCTGAGTTCCAGATGATGAGCCGTGAGTGCATCGAGTACGTGGTGTTCCGCGTTCGTAGCCAGGGCAACACCAACTTGCAAGACGAAGTGGTTCGTTCCGCAGCTTCCTATGCCAAGGTCGCTGTAGCCACTTGCACCAACCATTATCCAGCGCTGCTTCAATATCTGGCTCCAATCGCTCAGACCGACATCCAGAATGTCCTGACTGCCTGGAACCAAGTGAAGTCGCTGATGCGTGCACCTGCACAACAGCAGCACGCAGTACCTGGCGCGCTTCCAGGTCACGGCGGCCCAGGTGGCATTCCCAATGGTTCGGCATTCCTGTCCGGTGGTTCTTCTTTGGTGGCTCAGGCTCCCGACGAACGCCGTGGCAATTATAGCAGCCGTCAGAAGCCGATGGCTGATGGTGTGGTGGCTGAGCAACCCCAAGGTACCAGTTACGTGGTAGAAGGCGTGGTGGACAACGCAGCCCACATGCCTCCACCAACCCAGGCTGACAATCAGGCGTTCGTCGATACCCCACTCAAGGAAATGCTTGAGTTCGACCCACTGCCAGAACAAGCCGATCTTGATGTCAACTCTCTGGACTTCGATGCTCGCACCGATGCCGGCGGATCGTTTTCTGACCAAGGCTCCGCTCCAGACACCGATGACAAGGATGACAGCGTAGAAGCTGGCTATCCTGAGAAAGATGATCCTGTACGGATTATCGCCCTGACGCCATCGGCATTCGAAACTTCCAAAGTCAAGAAGTCCGAATTGCCGGAAGAAGGCGAATGGATCGATACCTATCTCCAGGGTATGGTTGGCCAAGATGCCTACCTGCTCGAGGTTGCCAAGTTCCTGGGCAGTCCTGAACGCCCATGGGATGTTGTGTTGGCCGAAGCTCCAACGGCTGACCGCACTCGTTTCCTGCTGACCCCTGCCATCTTCGGCAATACGCAGGTTACCCGTTCTGCTCACCAGCCACATCGTGAGTTCCCTTATAACCCACAGACGCACGTCCTGTTCCATGCGGTGAAGGAAGGCACGCTCGAACCGGTGTACGAATACATCTGCGCCATGGAGGAGTCGATGAACTACCTGAACCACGAGCACGACGAAGCCCTCCGTCAGGAAGAAGAAGCCCGCACCAACAAGCGTGACAACATCGGCGTTGACTGGTCCACCCTGTATGTAATTGAGCCACGCGTGGCCAAAGACACTCCGGGTCAAGACCAACAGCAACTGGTCAAGCTCGATGAGCGTTCCGCCAAAAATGGCGAAGGCATCATCAATGCGAAGATCCGCTCCAAAGCTGTGATCATTCCGAAGTGCCAGCCCAATGCCGGCGTTGAAGAAATCCTGCAACGTATCGACGCGTATCGCCGCACCAACCGTATCCCAGCTCTGGACGTACGTGACTGCTACGAAGCTTACGGCACCCACCGCCGCAAGTTCTTCATGCGCTCCGAAGACCAGGGTGATCTGAAGACCCTCGTTGTTAGCCTGGCTGACAAAGGCGGTTACGATGGCTGGAAAACCTTCCTGGCCGAATATCAGGTGATGGTCGGCAAAGATCGTTTCTTCAATGCGGTTAACGATCTGCTGTCTGCTCGCCTGAACGACGTGCTGTTCCACAACCTCGGCATCACCATCTTCGAAGTGGACAACTTCGCCGACGACCTCACGGTTATCGTCGACGAGATGCGTGGTTATGGCCCGAATCAGTTCGCAGCCTTCGAAACCTTCCTGAACTTCTCTTGCAGCCAATTGCAATTGACGATCGACGATGAAATGCTGACCATCCATACCCAGTTCGCGCTGGTGTTCCTGGATCACAGTCTGCAAGGCATGGGCTTCTTTCCATTCGTGGACGGTCGCACTGCTGGGGCAATCTCTCAAACCACTCACGGCGAACTTCACCAGGCGATGTATGCAGTTCTGCAACGCGCCCAACTGCTGAACAACAAACAACACGCCCCGACGTATGTTGTCAGCAGCGATGATCGCATTGTCCAACTCCACCGCTCTGCCTGGGACGCGAACTACATCTCCGTAGCGCTCCTGAGCCAACGCGACTTCCACTAACCCACTGACGGCATAGCTCCTCCTCATCCTTTGCGGGATGAGGAGGAGTTGTACCTATACTCTTTTTTTTTGTTTAAACTACGGGTGCGTCTGTATCTTTCCCTGCATCCGCATCTGGTTCAGCAGGAGGCTCGTCCGTGTTAGGCTCGTCTGTAGACGCTGGCTCATCATCGAAGAAGTTCGAATCATCACCACCCATACCGAATTCATCACCACCACCTTCATCGCCATAGCTATCACCACCACCAGAACCATCACCAGCTTCTTCCACCGTACCATCGCCTTCGAACTTGAACTTCTCGAGCGCTTGACGGATGAACAGCCACTGGTTACCAGTCTGCATTTTAACCGCTTGCAGTTGCAGGCCAATCGCTTTCACGATATGACCAGCAGTCAATGTAGACTTCATGGCATCTTTAGACAGTGCAGCACCGTAACTATCAAGCTCTTCAATATCGAGGAGGTCGATAACTTCGGTCATGTAGTTATGCTCACGGCACCAGTTAATGATGAACTGCGAACGGTACATTGCTTTAACCTGCTTAGCAATATCACCATTCTCATCACCCACGGTTGGGCCTTCGGTAGCTGTGAACACATCATCGCTGAAGACAGCGTTGAGGATATCGTCGAGCGCACCAACGAACTCGTCGAAGTCTTCCTTCTTCTGCGCCAGACCGTTAGACGGTGTAGGCAGCTTCACGATCAGGTAAGACAGGAAGATGAACATGATGCCAGCTTCACCGATACGCTTAAGGCTATCCGACAGCTTTTCAGCGTGCTTACCGATGACCTCCAGCAACTGCTTCTTCAAGATCGCCGAGTTGGTGATCTGTTTAACAATGTCCTCCTTCAAGAACTTGCTGGTCTCTTCGGAATAGATCGTTGCCCGCTTGGTTGCCAGATCGTTACTGGCCGCCATTTTGGAGCTGAACTCAATCCGGGTAGACAAGTCCACCAGCTCAGGCGGAATACCGATACCCATCATCTCGCGCTTGGCCAAGGATTCGTCGAAGGACATGTCGACTTCCCGAAGAGAGACGTCGCGTGCTACGAGGTTAACCTTGGTACCTGGGTAGTTGCTACCACCCTGCACAGTGATGTTGGTACCACGAAGGGCCAGATACTCAGCCATGTGTCGCGGGTTGCCGTTAGCCCAAGGAACGGTGTTACCAGCACGCAGCGCATACGCGTTGATGATGGCGTCACGCGTCTTCTGTGGGTTGGGGTCGCGTTCGTCGATTTCGATCTCAAGGGTGTTGTGATCGACCGAGTTACGGATCTGGGACTCCATGTTCGTTACCAGAGTCAAACCACGCATGCTGGAGATCAGCTTGGTGTTTTCCAGCAGCGAACGACCGGTACCATCTTCGTTGCAATCGTAGGCCCAGAACACAACCAGCTCAGCCGGCAGGAACAGGATACGAGTTTGCATCGAGGACATCGCCCGAGCCAACATGATCTGGTAGGTCTGGGTTTGACGCGCCAGAGAGATGTTACCAAGACTGCCAGAAGAAGCCCGTGCTTCCAACTCACGGATGGTGGCTTCTTGGAAGCTCGCCTGAGCCTGCTGCTGCCGTTGTAGGTCGCGGTAGGCATCGAAGCTCGATTCATCTTCACCGGCCTCTTTAAGGAGACCTGAGAGCTTACTACGGCTACCACCACCCACACCCACGTTGTACATGTTCCGGAAGAAGTCCAGAGAACCATGACGGGTGATGGGGCTGCCGGTTTCATCCAGCACCACGTAGTAACCCACCTTGATTTCAGGAGAGCCAGGCACGTAGATAGGAATAACCGATTCAGGCGGCAGCGTCATGATCAGTGGGTGACCGATCGCAGCACGACTGGCGTTGTCCACAGTGTGGATAGCCTGAATAGGGCGAGAGCTTGCAGCCACGTCTGTAAAGAACTTCTCCAGCTCCTCAGACTTGTACCCACCGAAGATACCACCACCGACGCTTTCAGTCGCCATGCTGTGGTTTCGGTCCAGAGCCTTGAGCGCCTGCGGCAAACGCAGAAGGTTGGGGTTGTCATACAGACGAGGTTTAACGAAGTCATCACCGAACTTCAGCTTGGTGTCGGCGTAGGCCAGCTCACCATAGCCGTCAGCCTTATCGTCCAGCTCAGCGCTGCGGTCTGCACTGATCAAGTTCTCGACAGTCATCTTGCCGGTATTCGGTTTACTCATCTTACCAAGACGACCTACAGGACGGGTCATATCGGCAATGAACTGCGACTTTAGAGGTACGCTGTTCTTGATGGCTTCGAGTGTCATCCGAGTTTGACCAGGACCGCTCTTGTTGTCACGACCGTTAATAATGTCGTCCAGACTGTTCTCTGGAATGATCGCCCGAATGTCCACGCCCGCTTCGAACAAAGACCGCCGCATTATTTTAGGCAGCTTGGTCTTAATGTTATAGCTGTCTTCGTAGTACTTTTTGACAATCTCGATCATGCTGTCCGACATTTCTGGCGGAAGAATACCGGGCGGCATGCTGTAGTTGATGTCGGTATTGATGAAGTCTTTTGGAGACAGGATGAGAGAGATCAGAACCTGTTGGGCGATCTCAATCTCGGGGTTGAGGCGCATTAAGTTCTCTGCGTCCTCAATCGCTCCCGATACCTTTGCTGTGGTTTCGTAAGCATCGAGCATCGAGCCCGGCCCGAGGTAACCACCGTCACCGCCACGGTCATTACCACCACGGGCACGGTCACGAACAAGCTTACTGGTAATGGTGCTTGGATCGATACCCCGACGCGCGAGCGTCAGTCTGGCGTGGGTCTTACCACCCGCTCCCACGGTACCGGATGACGGCTTATCCCGACGGTCCATTAAAAAGTCCTCTGTTCAAATTTTTCTGGGGTGCTGGCAATGGCCAACGATATCTACAGGATTTATGTCTCGCAAGTGTTCGCGTTGGCCAAGACCATGGTCATCCGTTCCGAAGCCAGCGCCGTTGTCACGAATGCTTACATGGCGGCGCGTGGCGTTGCTGTCAGTGACGATAAAAGGACTTGGCGTTACTACATGAATATCTCTGGTGCCTATCATTCTACCAACCCGCACATGCGAGTGACGAGTGTAGACACCCGTGAGGAGATCGACTTTACGGTTGAAAACCTCAAGATCCACCGGGCTACTGCTGCGGAATACGCTTACGGAACAAAGCGTTACAAGCAGTTGCTGGAACAGTACCCTCTTAACGAGACTCTCATCCTCGGCATCTTGAACCCGGTCGATATGACCACGGCGATAAATGCTGAAGACGGTGACATCCTCTGGATGGACATGAGCCTGGTTGATGAGAACGAGCTGAACTTAAAGGACTTGATCCAAGCCGAGATCACCGCATGTTTCGGCAACCGGATTAACGACTACGCTCGGATCGAAGAGTTGTACGAGTATGGTCGGCACAACATCATTTATGCTGCTCTGCCGATGATCATCATCAACGCCCGTCTGGAGAACTGCCGGACGATCTTCGCTCACAGTTTCCACATCCGCTGTTTCTTGGCGAGTCATGGTCGTTTGGATCGCTACATGGATTCGATGACCAAGCTGCAACAACTGTTCTTCTATCGGAACTTGCCTTACCTCAACCGCAACCCTGGTCAGAAGAACATCTTCGAGTGGCTGATCAAGAAGGTGCTTGAGGACCGTGACTTCCCGATAGCTCGCTACACCATGAACCACAACCTCGCTGAGATGCCCGATTCGCTCTACCCGGACATCGAGATGACGCGTTCAGAGATCACGGCTGCTTATGCCGGTATCCCAGATGAGTCATACACCGTTGAGGAGGTGCTTGAGAAAGAGATGTACTTGGCGGAATCCAACTCCAAGAATATCGACTATCGAGCATCTAGTATTCAGCGCAAGTTGTCCATTGCCAAGGTCGGCACAAGTCAGACCAAGGTACTCGACTCCCGGGTTGTGGATCGAAGCGACAGTCAGGTTTTCTCCCTGGCCAATACCCTGCTCACCCACTGGCTGTTTCTTTCAGCCACGAACCGCTACAGAGCCGTGGTACGGGTAACCAACCCTCGTTCGGGTGAAGAGATTGTACTGAGTGCCAAAGACGCATTCGTGCTTTTCCTCTACGCCTACAACCGGGTCAATTACCTGGTGCTGGACAAGATCCCGCATTTGGCTGCTGTTCATGTTCGACACATCCCAAAGCCTGCGTTAGAGTCGCTGATGACCAAGGTGCCGAAATACGCACTGGATGACACACTGGTTCATCAGATCTACGACGTGGCCAGTCCTGTCGATAGCTATATCTCGATTGCTTCCTTTAACGAGGCGATGAATGAGGTGTATCGCACCAGCATGGTTCAATACCGTCTGGCGGCAAGTCAGGGCAACTTCAGAACGCGTGGTTATGCCACAGCGCTTATGGAAGGGATGTACCACACAGTCGGCGTAGATATGTACGACGGCACTCCTTATCCTGCGTGGTTAAAGGAACGTGGTCTAAACGAGATTGAGGAGTTCGGTCAGTTCGAGATTGAGGAACTGGCGAGCGAGTTGTTGGCTGTGGCTACAGGTTCCGACCTGAACACCACGGTTAGCTTGTCCGACATTCACCGTGACATGGTTTCGATCATGTCTCAGTTGAGTTCGTATTCGATTCAGTTTGTGCGGGAGATCAACACGACCCCACTCAAGCCGATTGACATCCGCTTCATTAAGCCAGGCGACAATGACGGTGAAGAAGATGGCTGGTCTCGGATCGATCTCTTTAAGCTCAAGCTCCTGCGCTCCAGTGCAGAAGAGTACGGCTACAGAGAGCTGGACAATAAACACCTCATCGTGTCGAACCGCATCAGCTCTGAGGAAGAGAACAAGCAGTCGTTTAACTTAGGTCTTGACTTCACGTCGGTTGGATATACTGAACACGTCTCGCGGGTCGAACTTCCGATCCTTCGCTTGAAAGTGCCCGGTATCCAGCCATTGATTGATCTCGGGGAGATTACCGAAAAGGATCACAGTGACATCATTGTGACTCCAGGTGATACCCCAGACATTGATCTGGCGTTGATCTATCCGGAAACGGATATGGATGGTTTGCATCTGCCGGCAATTGTTGAAGTGCCGCTGTCGCAAGTCTTCGTTAATACCAACATGGACGGACTCATCCCTCCTGAGCAATAACCCACCGATAGCCCTCCCCCAGTTTCCAAGGGGGAGGGCTTTGGTACTTTCTTTTTAAGGTGTCGCCATGGCTGACGCATTCGATTCTAAGCGGGCAAGAGCACTCTCGTCACGCGACCAAGTGTTGTTCATCTATAACTACGAGAACGACACATACATCAACAACTTCGAAGTTGATATCGACCCCCCAAGCGGTAAAGATGCTGCCGGTCGTACCAAGGTAGTTATCCGTGGTAAAGGGGAGATTGGTCCACGGGGTAACGGCGGGTATACGGGCGAGGTGAACTTCTTCTACCGTCGCACCCCGTTGAACCTGCTGGAACTCCCCACTGACGGAACCTTCTACACGTACATCCGTGAAGAAGTGGGTTTCCTCAGCATTGTCGATGAAGTGGCACGTCGCACCGGGTTTAACCTGACGTACGAGGATTTCATTGACGAACCTTTTAATGCGCTGAGCATGACCGGGTATGTGCTTAAAGCCCATCCGGACAGCTTCCGCTTTGAAGGTGAGATCAACCTCGCTATGCCGTTGCGTAAAGACTTGGCCTCCAACCTGCCATTCACCGACGTGCTGTCGTTCCCAGATTCCGATGCACAGCTCTCGTTGCTGATCACTCGTCAGTACATCGGTTTGGACCTTACTCCATGGCCTGCTCTGATCACCGAGTTCAAGGTAGGGCGTAAGGTTGGTTTGGCTGACGATGTTTTGTTGGCTGCTCTGCGGCAACAGACGGGTGTTGGTTCTCTGGACCTTCGTATCGGCCCAGGTTCCTACAACCGCTTGAACATCTATCAGGCAGAAGTTATCTACAACGGACTGCTGCGTGATGAAGACATGCGCCCATACCACAAAGGTCTGGATTCGGTCATCGTGTTTAAGCCAGCTCCAAACTACTCCGACGGTGCTTTGGGTAACCTGAGCGTCCACTATAACTCCAAAGCTGTGGTGAAACGTCTGGATCTGGATAGCCGCGTTTACATGTTGCAGATGATGGGTGGTGAGAACAGCGGTACCCTTTTCCCTGCTACTTGGGCCAAGGCAAAAGCTGGTCAGTTCATCGAAGAGATCGACACCTATCAACAAGTCTCACTGGCCTTTGAATCGGCCCTTGGGATAGGTTATGAGCCAACGTACGGCAAAGACCTGATCGTTGACTATAACGGCCCTGTAACAAACGAGATGCCACTTCCAAATGACGATACGTCGTACAAGGTGGTCCGCCTCAGAACTGCCGGTGGGGTGAACAATCTGTTCCATGGTTCGACGTATATCTACTACTGACATTTGGAGGTGAAACTTGAACATTTTGATTCTCAGTCAGGAAGACGCAGCCCTCCGAGCGATCGGTGCAATCACAGGCCTCGTTCCTCCAGAGAAGCGCTACGTTGACGTCACGGCGGTGTTCGACACTGCCAACCCAACCCGCAACCAAGTGGTCGTTACCCTCAAAGGTAAGTCGTCCACATCCATTGGTCAGCCGGGTATGTGGTCTGGTACCAAGACGTACACGATCAAGCGTTCTCGACTGCGTCAACCACTGGTACCCATTTCCCTACGGGTTCCATATCGGGAGGGGATGGCCATCGAGCACATCCTCAAAGGACTGTTCACCTATCACGGCTTCTCAGTCTCTGCCAAAGAACTTGAGTTCAAGCCGGTGGGCAGTAATGTATTCGCTCAATTGCCTGAGAGTTACCGAGTGGCGCCCGGCGTACTTACATGCCGCTTCCACCAAAACAACATCCGCTACGATCACATCGAATCTGAATTCTCGATTGTGGTTTACCGCGATGTTCGTCCAGACGTCGGGATCATGCTACCTCGTCAGGATGTCGGTAACGTCAATATCGCATCGGAGGGGTAGGTCATGGGCTACATTAAACCGGAAGAGTTGCAGGGCAAGTCGCCGGGTGAGGTGATTGCTCTGTACCTGAACCGTGCCAATAGCACTGCGTTCGAACCCGCACAACTCGACCTGGTTGATTCCAAGCCCGGGATTGACGAAGAGGGTCAGTACATCGAAATCACCGTGATGCCCAAACAGTTCACGGGTTGGGTCAATGGCCCGATCGTGGTTAAGGTGCCGGTGTTCGATGTCACGGAATACTATCAGGACAAAGCATTCGAAATCCCCTATCAAGGCATCAGCGGTATTGGGCCTTTGGGGACTTGGTTGCGAGATCATGGCGCCCCTCCGGCTAAGCCTACCAGTATCACGGGCGGCTTGCTCGACAAGCAGACTCCGACAGGCCTTGTGACGATTACCTATCACGCGGTCTACACGAATGTCTTCTTTACCGGCGAGCTGCCTATCCGAGTGGCAGGTGTTCCTGAATCACTCCAGGCGATCAAGATCGTCAACGACATTCTTCTTAACCCATTGAACCTGAACTAGGGGCCGATTGATGAAGACTAACACCGCGTCCATGTATGGCGCATTCGTACAGTCGAACATCCTGTTTGATAAGCCGTACGAATTCGTCGCGAACACGACCCTGAACGAACGACACGAGGTTCAGGCAGGCGTAGTTCCGAACACCACCGAACGCATGGCCATCCGCTACTGGGGTATTGGTCGTGGCGGCCACCGTAACATGACAGGTGAAGGCGAAGAGTTCTACACCACCGAAGAGCTGCATGATGCGCGTGACGCTTCGATGTTCAAGCCGATCCCGTTCATCATTCGCCCGATCGAGAACGACCTGAGTCCTGCCGAGCGGGCCAAGTACGCCATGCGCGTAGTCCAGCCGATCAACGGCCGTACTTACGTTCTGTATTACCTGCGCCGTATGGACACCAGTCGTGTCAGTCCGCAGATGATGCTGAACTTGGTCAACGGCAACAACGTGACCAGCAAGCCGTTCGTACCAACCCGTGAGAACCTGTTCCCGGTTGCTCAACGCATTCCGACCAACACTGAAACTGAAGTGTCTGGCGAATACGGTTCGGTATCGACCATCATCGAAACACTGATGACCGCTGACGAAGTGTCCGAAGTGATCGAAGCTTGCCGCATCCTCTACAACAACCCGAACTACGCCGTGATCTCTGAGATCGCAATCGTAGCCGGCGCAGATCGCGTCGTGAAGGGTCAGGGTGTTGGTGCAGGTACCATCGATTACTCCGAAGCGTTGTGCGCTACGGTGATGTCGATCCTGATCACCTACCACCTGGCCACCGCTACCAACCGCGGCATCAAGGAAACCCTGGAAATGGGTACTACCGAGCCTACCCTCATCAACACCCGCGTCACTACCAGCGGGTAACATCATGGACGTAGATGAGAGTGAAGTGGTCAGAGTCTTGGCCATTGACCCAGGCTCTTCAACAACGGGTGTCGTCGTAATGGACGTCTACCCGGAACTGGGCGTGGCAGAGATCATCCATCGCAGGACGATCGATACACGCTTTCGGTTGCAGCAGGAAAAACTTCGAGCTGAGCGCCTGGGCGATTTCTCCGTGAAGCTTGAAAAGATCTACGATGAAATCTTGGACGTCTGTCGTATCTATCGCCCAGATAGAACACGGCATGAAACGCCATACATGGGAAAACTGCCGTTACCTGCTATCCGCCTTACCCAGGTGTGCACAGCGATCAGACGTGCGCTTTGGGACTACAACCCGAGCATGCCAGTTGAAGGTATCGATCCATCTACGGTTAAGAAGCACGTAGGGGTACCTGGTAACTCCGGTGACAAGGAATTGATGCGTTGTGCAGTAGTTGGTATCGCTAATATCAAAAACTCCACAGGCACCGTCTTAAGCGCCTTTACGGAGCATGAGATTGATGCCGGGGCAATTGGTTACTACGATGCCGTAACCGAACTGGGTATTCCGAGAAGGCTAAAGTCATGAAGGCAATCTTTGATGGGGGTATGGGCTTTGCTTTGGCATTGGCTGTTGCCACTGTTATGACGGCAAGCATGGATATTGTTAAAGATATCAGGGACGGCAGTATTTGGACTAAGCGGGTTAGTGAAGATAATGAGCTGCTGAACATAGCAGCTCAGAAAGTGCAAGTGGATAATGTCGAAGTTGAAAACGAATCGGACCGAAGTATCAGGTTACTCACCAAAGCCATTGATGAATCCCAACGCCAGCTACAACGCTCGGCGGAAAAGGCAGATCCGCAAACTCGGTTACCGAATGGTGGCTGGTCTCAAGATCTGGTACGGGACGCTATCGAAGGCGTTGACATGATTGAACTGTACGGGGCCACAATCAAGGTAGGATGAAGGAGGCGAGGCTATGAACTTTTACGGGGCCTTGTATGGTAACAAAGATCAACCGATCAGCAAGTTCTCGTGGGGTAGCATGGTACTCACCAGTGTCAACATCCACTTGACTGCTGAGGAAAAGCTTGATGCCAATGCCATGTGTCAGGTTATCCTGGACAAGGTCATGGCGTTCGAGCCTGTGTTGAGGAAGAGCTTTCTGGACATGGATGTTCCAGTTGCAGTAGGTGAGGAGATCGAGCAGTATAAGTCCAGCATGCGAGGGAAGATTCTCAACGGCCTGGCATTGATCGCCCTCATCGGCACGCTGATGCTTGCTGGGCTGTATATCAGCTCCACAAGCAACTCTGAAAAGGGTACGGATTCGAGTACGGTGACTGCCATCCTCTCGATCATCCCAGAGCTTGCCAAGTTGTTGGGTGCACAGCCCGCGCAATAACGGTCATAGGCCTCCCTCCAGATCAAGCTGGAGGGAGGCTGTATGCCGTCATTCGAATTGATCAATCCCGATAGTGAGCATGCGTGCTCTCATCTGGAACTTCTGTTTACTGCCCACCTCACGAGGGTCAGTGATGTTGTGCAGATGCCACGGTGACTTCTCGTACAGGTAGTTGGAGCGAAGTGCAACGTTCGACTGAATGGACCAACGAAGACCTGCCTGCTTAACCAGGTAGTCCATGATCCGCCCAGTATCACTTACAACCACACCGGTAGGCTGGATACCCGTCAGGTATTGCCCAGGAGTCTTGGTGGGTTCCAGGTCGTCGTACTCAACGAAGACGCCAGAGGTATTGACCGCCAACAGGAAGGACTGCGCACAGCTCATATAAGCCGTGATGAAGTCCCGACCAAACATCTCATCCACCGCCACCGCCTTGACGTTACCTTCACGCTTGGTCAGTACGTTGCGCACAGAGGAGAGGTCGAGAATATCTTCGGCTTCGAAGAAATGGTCGGTGGTTGGATAGCGGAGCCAGTTGAATTCAAACGACTGCTCACCGATCTGGTTGAACGTCTTGCCAGCAGGAACCAGCTTACCCGCCAGTACCAAGAAGGCCGTCTTGTTCGTCCAGTCGAAATTCGGTGTATTGATGATGATCGCTTGGTTCAACTTCTCCCCAGGCTCTGGCAGGTTTTGCAACATCGCCGGGCTGATGGGGATGGTGGAACAACCACCTAAATTGGCAAAGCTGATGATAGAGGTAGAGGTGTCGTTACTGACGCCCCCGGTACGACCACCTTCAACAGCATAAACCGCTCGGCTGCTGGATGTCACCCGATGCAGATAACCCGCTGTGGAAATCAGCACGTTCTCTTCAACCAATTTCGGTGGAAGGGTTGGGTGGGTCAGGTACAGATCCCGCATGCTGGCCTTAGGCATCTCGGCCGAAGGCACGCCACCGGGTACAGACACGTCGACATGGAAGTCGGCTTCCCATGCATCGGCTTGGTTAACCGTCTTGGTGACAAGCTTTACACGCGGATCATTGGTGAGGGATTTGTTTGCGTTGTACACCAACCATTCGGCCAGTGTTTTGTTCTGGTTGAAGTCCCCGTGGAACTCAGCAGCCTTGGCATAGTAGTCGAACATCAACTCCTTGTCCGGCTCAGAGTTATGCACCAATACCATCTTCAACTGGCGGAAGAGATCTCCGACGAGGTAGACAGGCGTCTGCAAAAGGTCTTCGTTGTTGATCAGAGCCAGTCTTCCTGAACCAGACAGTACTCGTGAATAACCCCGTATTAGGCTGTACATAGAGTCCTCCGCCTTTGTTTGGGAAAGGTATGTTATAGATGTGAATGGCTATAAAATCTGGCTGTTCGGTAATTAACCTCATCACGTATTCTGGAGTGTCGCTGCTATGGTTGACATAGTTTCGGAAGTAACGTACCCGCTTGACCCCACGGGACAGGCACTGTCGAACAAAGTCGGCCCTGAACGTCACACTCTGACAAGTCGTGATTGGTCCGAGTTCAACATCATTATCCCTCGGGCGGCTCCGTTCTTCCAACCCACCGATGGCGACCTTAAACTTCGTCATTATCCATCAGGTCGTTTACTGATCCGGGGTAAGGACTGGGTTGAAGGTTGGTATTTCCGTTCTGCCGTAGATCGCATCGGTAAACATATTTACGGCTGTATCGTCATGATCGATCCCACCATGGGTGGTGAGGTCGAGATCGAGCAATACCAGACGCTGGGTGGCGAGTACACGCTTAACAAGCAGAAGCTTGAAGAGCTGTTGGCCCAAGCGTTGTTCAACCCGTTCCGTCGGTACTGGGAAGTTATTGTGGGCCTGCCACAGATCTTCCCTCCGCTGGATCACGAACACCCTGTCACTGACATGGGCGGCATGCCACAACTGATCGGTGCCTTGAATGGCATCGAAAGCGCTATCATCGCTATGAGCGAAGGTGGCGACCTCCCTGCTCACTTGCTGGACTTCCAGAACCCTCACCGGGTAACGGCAGACCATGTGCAATTGGGTCTGGTGATGAACTGGGCTATTGCCACGCTGGCAGATATCCAGGTCGGGAACTTGAAAGCCAACGCTTACATGAACCCGATCATGGCGTACGAGATGATCAAGGCTACTGCTATCAACGCCCTCATGGCGCACATGGCAGACCATGACAACCCGCACCAAGTGAACTCCGAGGATGTCAACACCTACACCAAAGAACGCATCACCGAACTGCTCAACCAATTGCTTCGTGGTGAGCTGGGCGACATCGATGCCGATTTGCTGCAAGGTGAAACCAGCAACCAGATCATTGCGCGTGCCAAGCTTCAAACAGACGCGGCTGTGGCACTGGTCAAGCAACAGATCATCAACGAGATCTCCGACATCATCGGTGGGGCTCAGGCGCAGGATACCATCCGCTTCTCTGGCTGGACCAAAGAAGAGTGGGAACGACGCATCGTTGAGTTGGCGGGTTCGCCTCAGACCGAGCAGTATTGGGACAAGGTGCAAACCTCCCCTGCTGACCCTGGTACCGGCAAGCCAATCCAGTATGACGGTGAGACCTACACCAAGTTGGGTACGATCCTCAAAGACTGGTACGACGCTTCCATTGGCGCTCGCGTGACCAAAGAAGAGTCGGTGGTATTCACCTTCTCCGGTGGTATGGGTGAAGGCAAGCCTAACCAGTGCGTGATCGACGGTTCGTTCTACTCTGGTAATGCCGTTGGCACTATCGAGCTGAACCTGCGTTCTGGTTCGGTACCTGATGGTCAGTTCATCTATCGTGAAGTGGTTGAGAACGACGCTACAACGGGTCAGCCGGTTACGGTTGGTCAACTGTGGCACAAGTCTCTGCGTCATCGTGGTGCTATCACCATGACCACGGCTTCGGTTGAAGTGTTCGAGATCCAGACAGGTGGTGTGCTCTGGGACCCGAACGTATTCATCCCGCTCGGCAGTGACGTGGTTGTTCCGGTCATTAACAAGTTGAAAGCTCTGGGTGACAGCAACGTTCTTCTGGTGGCTGAGGAAGTAACCATTGTTGCCAACGGCGTTAAGACCTACAACACGTCTAACCTGATCCAGGCTCAAGGTCTGACGCCTGCCAACTACAACATGAGCGCTGCGCAGTTTGAAGCGCGCATCTACCGTGATGTGGCTGGTGAGGATTACACTCAGATCTACACCAACTCCGAAGCTGAACTGACAACGTTCATCGTGAAGTCCAACGGCATTGCAATCGTTCGTAACGAGCAGGCTGTGGAAGTCAAGGCGTACGTGACTCTGCGAGTACCCCGTCGTTGATCTAGCCAAGACCACTACCGTATCGGGTTTCGACTCGGTACGGTAGTGGCTTTCATACAGGTGCGCCATGACACTGAATCTTAATCCGCCACCGTCGGTATATACGGCCAACCAGAACGTAACGATCACACCGGGTAACGACGCATCGTTCTTCATCTTGGGTGACGGGATTAACCCCCCAGCGCTTTCCGAATATATTGCCTACGACCAACTAACGCCCCCAGGACCTTTTCTGGCAGTAACTCAGGATGGTAAAGGTAACGTCGTTTATGACGGCGGTTTCCCCAAGTTCTACAACACCCAGTATGCCGGATCTACTTGGCCTGGTTTTGCTGCTGCTCCAGCCGCGTTCAAGTACCTGTATAACGCGTTGAACTTCTGCCGTAACGAAGACAAGTATGCGGCGGGTAACCGAAAGGTACTCATTCTCGGCGATAACGATCCGAACTTCCAAATCGACAGTCTCTCCTCAACAGGATTTAAGAAAACGTTGGACATGGTGGTGGGGGCTGCTGGTTACGTTCCTACCTACCGGACTGCCAACTCTTACGCAGGTGCCAGGATCGACTGCACTTCTGCTGAGCTGGACAACTATGTCTGTGTGATCCTGTTCTCCACCAAGTACGACCAGACCGCCCAAGGTAGTATTACCCCTCGCGGCGTAAACGACCTGGTGAGTATGCGAGCGTCAGGTACTGGTATCATTGTTGTGACCGACCACGGCGATCCGGACGGTACTGAACTGGGTAAGTACTTCGGCTTCTATGCCACCGCCAACCGACTGATCGTTAACTTCGGTGCACGGTTCAGTGGTAACTTTGATCGTTCCTCTGTCAACGTAGGGTTCCTTCGGGCTAACTATGGGGACCATCCCCTTTATAACGGGATGCTGGATTCCGAGTCGATTTATGCTGGGGCGTCCGAGTCTCTCGTCATCGTGGCGCAGTTTCCACGCTACGACCTCACTCACCCGGCACCAATCCAGATCATCAACAACCAAGGCGTGAACTACGTTCGTACCTTGACCAAGTTGAAAGATGGAACAATCAAGGCTGAGACCTTCGTTTACATCGTAGGTGAAGGTAATGCTCCAATCGAGCCAACCAATCCTGATGGTTCTGTGATCCGTGGTGAAATCGTTGTGACCGAGAACTTGGGTACGCCCTCGATCCTGATTACACCGATCCCTCAAGCCACCATGTTCGGCTACATCCGCATGGGTGCCAACGGCTCTCGCATTGTGGGTGAGTTTCGTTATGCCGACGGGGTGCAGGAAACGTACTGGTATCAGGACCCTGCGAACAAAACCACCACCGGCCCTAAGTTCCGGGTCGAGACAGGTGACAAGTTCCAGATCCAACTGCTGTCTCCGTTCGAGTACACCAACAGTATCGATATCCGTGTGGACAAGGTGTTGAAGCGGGTGGGTACGCCGGGTATGAGTGTTGGGAAGTATGCCGGACGAGTATTCCCGAACAACACTGTTAAGGAAGCTGTTCGTAATGCTGCTGCCCGAGTGGGTGCCAAGTGGCCGAAGATGGCAGCCTTCTTCCAGAAGCAGGGCGAAACATTCGAGCCAGCACGTCCCAAAGACTTCACCGTACTGATGCCGGATGGTGGGCAGACGCTCGCTCAACTCATGGCAGCTCACGGCAAGGGCGAAGGTCTGATCTGGGATCTGAATAACAACATCTACCGTTACCATTACAACGGTTGGGAGTCCATGAGTAACATCCTTGGCTTCACCGTAACGATCTCGAACATCTTCGGCGTCAACGTCACGATCACGTCAAAAACTTCAGGGAAGAAGTATTTTGTAGATTACGACGGTGTTGCGCACGCGATTACCACTCCTTAAGACATTGAGGTTTGACATGTCCTATCCATTACCAACTATGTACCCGGAGGACCTCTCTGGTCTGAAGGCGAGTAACTTGGTGCCCAACGAGGTCCACCGTCCCAACGGTACGATCAACCGGGTCATCGTTCCAGAACATGGCCCGTTCTTCGTTGAGTCTGTCAAGATCGTCGACTTGACCACTGGCCTGCCGGTAGCCCCGCATGTGCAGTGGCAAGCCGCACAGCTTGAAGATGAGCTGACGCTTCAGGCCGGTAAGGAAATCTGTTCGGTTATCTCCATCACCGACCAGACCACCAGCGGTGTTTACGCCGTCACTTACCAGACGGTAGGTGGTCCTTACTCGTACTCGGTTAAATCGATCGTTGACATGGTTGAGCAACTCGACCTCGACAACCGTCCGATTTACTGGCACGAGATTCTGGGTAAGCCGGATCGTTATGTTCCTGCTCCTCACCCTCACCACATCAACGACGTGGGTGGCTGGCCTGTTCTGTTCCCTGCACTGGCGGGTATCGAGAAGGCTATCCTGCTGACCGACCAAGCGGTACTGGACGCCATCCGTACGGGCTTCCGTGCAGAGATCGTTCGTATCGATGCGCTGATTGCTGCTGAGAAGCAGAAGTTGTTCAATCACTTGAACGACTTCGCTAACCCGCACCGTCTGCACATCCACGACATCAACGGCCTGACAGCGGCAGAGATTAACCTGATCCTGACTCGCTATCTGCCAATCGATGGCACGGCGGTCAACAGTAACCGCTTCAACGGCTGGAACTACCTGGAACACCGTAACTGGATTCTGGCAGCCACAGCTAACAGTGAATGGCGTAACGGCCTGTTCAACCGCGAGAATATTGGTAACGGCTGGAACCCTGCCATCGTTGACCCGGTACTGGTGGGTTGGAACTGGCGCTCGGCGAAAGACTTGCTGTCGGTGTATTCGACGTCCAGCACCTACTATGCGGGCACTGCAACGCCTGCACAGATCGCGGTGGCATACTCGGACATCGGTCGTTATCCAGTTGGGACCATGGTGTCGTACTACTACGACTACAGCGTGTTCCACGCCTACGGTAACGGTGGCGGTTACTACACCTATCACCAGCAGCGCGCTATTCTGCAACGTTGGGACCAATCCACCTGGCAGATTGTCGGCGCTTATTCGACGTAAGCCTAGACCTGGAGATCTCGATGACCATTTTATCCGACAAACCCCAGATGGCAACCGAGCTGGTCTTGCAAGGCAAAGATGTTGCCAAGACCCGCTGGCTTGTTCAGTTCAACAAAGACAGCGGTGCGTATATCACCACGCACCTCTGGCACGAAAACTGGGCGCTGGAAACGCTCTACTCCAAATACTTGGAAGTGGAGTTCGACCCAAGCACCCACACCGTCATGGGCGACTACGACGATTTCCAAATCGTTCTGATCCAGGACAAGCCCATCGTCATCCGTGAACAAGACCTCGACAGCGTCGCTGCTGAGAAGGTCACCACGGAGTTCAGCGTGGGCAAGCAGCTCAATACCCTCGCCGCTACTTTGCGTGGCGTGGCTAAAGAGCTGGGCCTTGAAGTGCCGGAGCTGGAAGAGATGACTGACCAGATCGCAGAGGTCCTTCGCAAGAACGCCCTGCGTAAAGAGTCGTACGCCAACTCTCCAGAAGTTGAGTACCTCACCAAGTCTGACGTGATCGAGAAGACGTCGGCGCAAATGGAGGGCGGCCGCCATGAAGCAATTGGCGCACGTGAAGCCGGCATGTAGAATCCGGCTTATCGACCCGCAGGAATGTGCTCGAGTACTCGAGTTAGTTAAGCAGATCCCAGAGCACTTCTGGTATCAGCGAAAGTCCTTGCAGGTTGGCCGGGGTATGGATGGCGCTACGTGTGACTACGGGTGGATCACCCAGCGGAGCATGCCGAAGCACCTCTCTGATGAGATGATTCGGTTGGCTCCAAAGGTGGATGGACTCGAGCTGGATGACTGGGTAATCAACCGCTACATGCCCGGGCAATATATGGGAAGACACCGCGACCGCGACCCTATCCCCTATAACGCTGTGATTCCATTGCAGTCGTTGGGGGATGGTATCAAGATCGAGGATACTTTCTATCCAGACGAAGTGGGGGTAGGGGCTGTGTTCTTTGGCCCCACTCCTGTCCACGAGGTCCCACCAGTTGTAAACGAGCGCTACGTTCTCGTCTACCTGCTTACCGAGAAGTGAGGATAACATGAACCACCAGATCGTCAGACTTCCGGCATTGCCGGCAGCGTCGGTAGAAGGCCTGTTGGCTTTGAAGCAGGAACTGGGTAGCTTTAATGCTACTGGGTATTCCCGCCGTGTGGGTGCGAACAAGAAGGAAAACATGTCTTGTTACTCCACCAACAAAATCGAAATGAATCCGATGGCTATCCGCCGTCGCTTTCGTGAGTTCCTGCCGGAGAAGGAAACCAGTCGTGCGCTGACTGAATACTTCCTCGACCTGCCGCCTGAAACTGGCTTGCTGGATCGTCAAGTGTATTGGCTCGACGTTTATACCAGCATGCGTATGTTCTCGTATGCGCTTCAGGATCAGTCCATCTGGATCGACGACAAAGTCGGTGCAGTTCATCTGAACCAGAGCAACGTCGAACAGTACTTCGGGCACACCGTCTGGCTCGAAGGCGAGAACGATATCCTGTCGGCTGATAACGTCGATAAGTGGATTCAACGTCTCGTCAACGTGCGTACGCCGATGGCCGAGTACAAACTCGAAGCAGGCGACGGCATCATGTTCGTGATCAACCATGTCCACGAACTCAAGGTCAGCCCTAAAGGCCAGCAATGGGCCTGCATCGGTGCAGCGCCTTACTAGGAGAGAGCGATGACAACTTTCACTCGCGTTGGTCAGTGGTATAAGGCCGACAGCATCACAGTGGATGGCGTGACGAATAGCGGTTGGGTCAAACCTACCAGCATCCGTCTCGAGAAGAACTCTGCCCTGGCAAAGCGCCGGCTGGTGATCAGCTACCTGTTCAAGTTCAGCACCTCGGATACCCCGCCACAAGAAGCCGATTGCCGTATGGTCAGCTCCGAAGGCGATACCGAATTCGTGACCACGGTACCTGAAGCGATCGAATCCATCCAGCGTGTTCAACAGTTGGTGGAATCGCAGATGAAGCTGGTGTTGAGCCAGTCCAGTCTCAAGCCAGTGACCGTGACCACCATGACGGTATTGGATTACGGTAAGAACCCCAACCGTGATACCTATCCGATCGAGCACGATGGCAGCCCTACCGGCTACATGGCTGTTTGGGGCGCGCGCCATATCGAGCAGTATGGGTTGACGGCGTCTGGTGGTCTGGAAGTGCTCTACAGCGCCTCTGACTTCCGTTGTGGTTGGTGGGCTGCTGCCTATGCACCACAAGACACCTACACCTATCCTGAAACGTTGTACTTCAGCCTTCAACACCGCTATGCCTCGTGGCCTCTGATGATCGCCGAGATCCAGAAAGCTGCGATCGCCAATGGCTACGTGACGCAGGTTGAACAGTATCGGAGGGAGTTCGCATGAGTATCACCAAGGAACAGTTGATCGCCATCATGCCAAAGACGGCAGCTCAGGCGGACCGTCTGGTACTGGCATTGAACACCGCAGCTACCCGATACAAAATCAACAGCAAGTCTCGTATGGCTGCTTGGTTGGCTCAGTTGGCACATGAGTCGGGTCAGTTGCAGTTCAAGGTTGAAGGCCTCAACTACAAGGTCGATGCGCTGGTTCCAACGTTCGGACTCCACCGCATCACTCAGGCTCAGGCTAAGCAGTTTGGACGGATCGACAATATCCAGGCTGCTGATCAGAAAGCGATCGCAAACATCGTCTACGGTGGTGAGTGGGGTCGCAAGAACCTGGGTAATATCGGACCGAACGACGGTTGGAATTATCGCGGGCGTGGCGGTATCCAACTGACGGGGCTTGGCAACTACAAGGCTGCTGGTAGCGCATTGGGTCTTGACCTGGTGAACAACCCAGAACAGCTTGAAGTCCCCGAGAACTCGATCATGGCTGCGGCGTGGTACTGGGCCAACAACGGCCTTAACGAACTGGCAGATGGTGGTCAAGCCAAATTCCAGGATATCGGTAGCATCATCAATACCGGTAAGAAAGGTCGTGTGCCAAAAGGTGCCAGCGAGCGCCTGGCGTACTACAACAAGGCTATCCAGGTCTTGTCTGCTTAACAACAAACATAGGGGCTGGCTTAGGCCGGCCTTTATGCCGTCAATCGTATAGTCAATTCTAACTCAGGGATGCGCCATGTACATCTACCACTATTCTTCAGAACCACGCTATTCGATCAAGACGAAGCGAGTCAGCGGTGTCGCGGTCCCTGAGGAAATCGCTAAGTCAGAAGCCAATGCCAAACGCCACAGTTTTATCGGTGCCTACGTCGACCACATCTCTTTCTTCTGCGACCCTATTCCGTCGACCAAGCTTCCGGCTATCTATGGCGAGGATCATCAGGCATGGCGTAATGGCAACGTACTCTACGAACACCTCGTCGATGTATCTACCCTGGAGAAGAACATTGCGTTCACTCTGGTTGAGAGCCACAAGGAGTGGGAGGAGTTCCATCGATTTGCCAAGAAGAACAACTGGACTGGCGACGATCCTGAGTTGCTTGCCATGTGGTACAAGCACATCAAGGATAAGCGCAAGACTTGGGGTGAGGAAGGTAAGGATCTGAAGCTTCTGGAGAAACAGGTCAGGGCTCATTCTGGTCGTCTACTCAACGACTTCGTAGATGCCTCCATGCGTGACGATTTCGAAGAGGGTCGGATGAAGTATGCCGCCAACGTCCCTCATCTGATGCTCTATCCAAAGGACGGAGTGATCGTACCCGAGAAGATCTCCAAGGTGGTGATGGGTAGTGCTGCACGTATCCCAATCTACGGGTTTCGCTGATTCAATTGGTACGGGGGATTCCCACTGTATGTGACCATGTGAGTCACGTTCATTCGGAGAAATACCATGACCCCACGTACCCTGCAACTCAGTGCCCGCCATTCGGAATTCATGATTCCGGTTGGCCAGATCCACAATGTTCTTGAATCTGCTCGTGAACACCTGATGCTTAGCAGCAAAACGCTTGATAACGAACTGATCTGGGATTATGCCGTCGACATCGAAAAGGGTGGCTCCCGCCGTAGTGCCGCTCCACTGATCGTCCTCTACATGTCCAAGGTCGCAACCGAAGCCCACTTCAAAGCGCTCGTGAATAAGGGCGAGCGTCAACTGCAACCGGAAGATGAAAACCTCGGCAAGTTCTTCATGGTTAATGCCGGCGACCGTTCCGTACCCGCCGTCATCATCGTGATCCCAGATGCGTTCGAACAGTCCTGGGAAATCCCGTTCATGGACCAGTACGGCGCCATGCGTCTGGCCAGCCCACGTCCGCCGTATGTGCGTGAGCTGTTCAACAAGCACTTCAACCTGCACTTCGACCGTGACGACACCATGCGTCTGAATGAATTCCGTCTGACTCATTACGCGAGCCAGGAGCAGTTCGAAGCCAATCGTGGTCTGGTACAAGACATCGTTATCCGTGAACCGTTCAAGTCGTTCTTGGTCGGCCAGGGTGCGAATGAACCATTGCCGGAAGAAGGCGGCGGTTATGCTGGTGAGCGGACTCACATCCCTGCACTGGCTCGTGAAGCAATGGCGTAAGCCTTAGCCCCAGCCTCCTATGGGGGTTGGGGTTTTATGCCGTTAATTAAGAAAGGGGCAGGTGGATTATATGGACGTGCTTGTCGGTGCTTTCCCATCGGCCACGTTTCCGCTACACCTTCTTTTTCTTTCTTATTGGAGTTTCACCATGACCGATGCATCCGATGTAACCCCGCAACAAGTTGGCATCTACACCACCGAGCAACCCCACCTAGACATCGCAGACGCTGTCGAAATAACCCAGCAGGAAGAGGACACTTATTTCGCTAACGGTGCCCTTCGTCGCGTTACCAAAATCGCCATCCCTCGACAGTACGACGAGCCGACCGTCCCGCCAATGGCCATCCAGACGATGCAGGAAGATATCCTGCGGGCCATTGGCCTGGTTCCAGAACACCACGCTAACGACATGGTTTGGTCTTTCCAAATCGACAGCCCGTATGGTCAGAAGGTGACTTTGGCCAGACCTGTAATGTCGCTGACTACGACTCGGGAGATCTGGAGCAAGATTACGGCCATCACTGGCGGTTTGGCTTTCTTCTGGTCCCCTAGTGAACGCTGCATGGATGTTCTCATCCTGCTGGCAAACCCGGCAGAGAATACTCTGCGCGGTTACCCGATCCGTGAGAACTACCACATCCTTCAGCTTATCGACTACGTGTTCTACCGTGAGCCGAACTGGGTGCCTGGGTTCAAGTTCGTATTCGACGAAACGCTCCCGTACTTCAAGCCGGAGTTCGTTGTCGCTGAAGACAAATTCGAAGAGCGTGAGATTCCTGATCTGCGGCGTCTTATCGCCATGCGTGATAAGGAAGAGCGGGTAACCCAGCAATCTACTCAGCGTCGGGTGTTGGAGTCATTCAAACTTCGTTTCCCCGCCATCGAGACGACCGCCGCGCTCGGCAACCTGCTGAACATGATTGACCGCATTCCTACCTGTCGTACCGAGGTTGATCGCGACAAATTCTTCCGTGGACTTTGCGCGCAGAAAGCTATCCTCATCCAACAGATGGATGAGGAGTTGGGCAAAAACACTCTGCACGTCACTGTTGACCATAACGATCCAGACCCAGTGCACACGGTTGAATTAATCAAGTCTGCCGTTGGTCAATTCCGCAAACAACTTCCGGAAACCATCCTTGTGCATTTGGACAAGTTCCTACCTCGTGGTTATGATCGCAGTCTGGCAATGCCGGATGAATTGGTGCCACTGGTGCCAGACTCCGGTGAGGTTACAACGAAGTCGCTCCTACTTGGCGGCAATCTTAGCCCCACCGATCAGGAACACATGCTGAATCTTGAGCGCGAGTTACTCACCGGCGTCAACGGTGACGGTGTGGTTGATGAACGCAGTATTAACAGCTTCTATTACTTCCTCCACCAAGTAATCAGCGGTCGAGTGGACGCATTGGATCTGGAGGTTGGTAGTGAAATCCAGGCAGGTAACAAACCCTGCGTTCGTATTCGTCCAAGGTAAGTAATCCATGAATCCAATAAGCTCCTTCCTCAAGTCCCAATTGGGGTACATCCTGTTGATCCTGCTGGGGGCTGGTGCTGGGGCTTATTGGGCCTGGGACTACCAGTCGAACAAGTACGAAAAAGAACTCTCCGATCTAAGGCTCTCACAGGCTCTAGAGATCGGGGTAATTCGTCAGGCAGGTGTGAGTGCCATGCTGGCTGAGAAAGCCCGCTACGAGCAACTCAGCAGTGTTCTGCATGATGCTTCACGCCAACAGTACGAGGTCTACGAACGTGAACAGAAAATCAACGCTAAGCTTACTGCTGACCTTGGGTCTGCTAAGCACCGGGTGTCAATCGCAGTTGCCTCCTGCAACAGTTCCAGTGGTAGTGGAACAGGAAGCACCGCCACCCCCGGACGCTTGGTTTATGGAACCGCAAGAGCCGAACTTGACCCTCAGGCTGCGAGCGATCTTAACTCCATTGCCTCTGACGGTGACAATGCCATCCGTAAACTATCCGCCTGCCAGACCTATGTAAACAAAGTGCAAGACAGCTTTAAAAAGAAAAAGACATGATTATACCCCCTACAGCTCATAATGGCTGTAGGGGGTATATGCCGTCAAAAAGCCGATTCTAATAAAAGATAGAACTAAATTACCAGCGTGAATAGGAGTTAATAAGACTTCTACCAATCGATCTGGAGAGACTACATGGAACAAGCAATCGTTAAGCCAGCCCTCGTTGACTTCCGCGAAGCCTTCGAGATTCAAACCAGCACGCCCAAGGTTCTCTACGAACTGAGTCGTGCTGTGGTCGAGATGAGTTCAGAACTGGGTGACCAGATCCGTACTCACAACCGCCAAATCATGAACGCCCCGATTGAACTCACTGCGGCTGAAGTTCACAACGCGTATGGTCTCATGCGCGACAAGGCAAACATGATGCATAACGACTTGACCAACTGGTATGCCGGTTGGGATCTTCAGTACACGTTTGCCACGAACGCCCACTGCGTTTAAATCGAATGCAATACCCCACAGCCCAATAAAGGGTTGTGGGGGTCTTATGACTTTAGGAGTTTCACCATGAAAGCTTTCACCCTCGTTCTCGCTGGTGTTGTCATCGCATTGACCTTGTCGTCTATTTCCGATAACAACCTCATGAACGAAGCCAATGATTATCACACCGCCAAGACCGGCTGGTGCGTTGGCGTCTGCAAGTAACCTTTACCCTTACAGGAGTTCCAAAATGTCTAACGCTAAAATGATTGCCCGTGTATCCTTCATGGACGAAGCCAATAACAAATGGATTGGCCTTGCTGATTTCTACGAAGGTATGGGGATGGACTTTGTGCTGGAAGATCTGGGTCGCATCATGACCGAGACCAAGCACAAGACCTACCGCTTGTCGGTAGACCGTGTTGTTGATGTACCTCGCCTTGAGAAGTACCCAGGATGGGTCGTTGAACCTCAAGGTAACCGCTACATTCTGACAGCGACTGCGGATGCTGTTGCCTGATAGGGTGTAGCACTATGCTCGAAAAATGGATGGTCGAGTTCTCTTGCTGCCACAGGAGAACTCACTCTCAAACCACTTCTAACCAGGTGGTTTCGGAGTTACACCTACTTCACAGGAGAGTGAAATGAAAGTAGTAGAAGTCCCAGTGATGCCGATCTCCATGTCGATGGCTTTCACCAGCATCAGCAATGCTCCACGGATTCCTTACACGAATCCAAAAAAGTTGCAGGTTCACTTCAACATGCTCGAGATGGGTGTGGAGATTGGTGAACTGTTGGCTGGCGATACGAAACGGATCGTTGATGGGTTTGACAGTGCCGGTTATCACTACCGGGCATTCATCAAACGCGACGGCCTGTATGAAGGTTGTACGGTCATCCTGATCGAGAACAATCCAATCATCTACATCCTGGCACCTGCCACGGAAGAGGAGAAAGAAGTATGAACATCCTGAAGAAGATGGCGTCCGGTTTGAACGCTGCCTGGGCCGACCTCATGCTCAGCCTGCGCAAGAACCAACCAGAGTTTGAACTGACCCCGGTGTGTACGGGTTATCAGATCGAGGTGCGTAAGCCAGACGGCAGTACCACCTGGTACAGCGTCAAGGTTACCAACGCTCACTACGCCCGCAATCTCTTCAGCGAAATGGTTCGCTGGGGCCTGCGTCAGAAGTACGATGTTGTTGGGGTTTCCATGGCCGAGCCTAGCGAACTCTTCGACAACCTCGTTAAACAAGCCACCAAGTAAGGAGATTCACCATGTCTACACGTACCGCTATCGCAATGCTCGCTGCAATACACCACGAAGTTTCCAAGAACCCTGAGCGGGTCTTAGCGTGGGATGATAAATACATCGAGACCATCACTGGGTATATGCGCCCGTTGGTGGACCTGCACCTTTCCGGTGATGATGGCATTCGTTACGCCACCTGCACTCCCGATGGGCGACTGGTGGTAATCGTTACCTCGGTTCTGGGTAACGTAGTTGTAATGGATCACCACCGCGATAAAGACATCGTGGTGTATAACGCACCCAAAGAGTTGAATGGTCTTTGGGACAAAGTGCTGCAAGCCAAGGATATCGAAGCTATCCTGGGCTTCATCGATAGCGACCACAACATCGGTCGTATCGTCAACGCTATTGGCACGGAATATGCCAGTAAGTGTTATTTGATCTAACCAAACTCTCGCCCCAATCCCGAAGGAGGGATAGCTATGAACGGTAACCTTTACCACATCACCCAGATCAACTCCATGCGCTCTGTGCAGTACACCGAGCGTTCCTATGCACCGCAGGTCTTTCTGATTCCAGGTGCTATCGCCTGCGTACCTGAGAAGATGTCCAAGGTCAACGACTACGACCGCTACTATCGGGTTATCGACGATGGTTCGAACGGTCTGATCGCTGTCGAGTTCTGGCAGGGCGATACTGTCCGCAGCCTGATCTCTCGGGTAACCGACGAGGGCTATGAGGCCAACGACTCCGAGGCTTTCGATGATGCTGACTACGGCATCACTCAGGAGGTCAACGACTTCAAGGAATGGAGTCAGGATTATATCCACGATGTGAACAACTATCGCATCGAGGGTACCAACCTGCTCATTCTGGAAAAGGAAGTTGGTGCTGCCAACGCCGAGACCGTGACTATCGAAGTCAAGGAGTCGAATGCGTTCGGCGGTCGTCCTGCTGGCACTTACAGCTTTGACGTGGTGATCAGCCGTTATGGCCAGCCGATCAAACCAGATGTTGAACAATCTCGTCCGGTAGCCTCTGCCATCAAGGCGTGGTTCCGTCAGGTTGAACACATCCAGGAGTTCGGTGCGATCACCTTCATGGGTGTTGAATATAACGGCAACTGGAACATGCTCTGAGGAGAGTGAAATGAAACTGTTAATTCTTGGCTGTGTCCTGTTTGCGTTGTACCTCGGTGTGAAGAAACTCTTCTTCATTAGCGACCGAGTGGATGCGTTCTACAAAGAGATGGAACGCACCCGTAAAAATCGCCAGTAACACAACCCTCGATCTACACCTACTTAAAAGGATTTTGAAATGAACACAGGCGCTGCGCAATACCAACTGGCAATGATGACCCAACGCATGTCTGCCAAACTGCGATTGGATTTCGGCTATGACCAAGTACATCGCACTGGACGCTTCAGTGAGGTCGAAGCCATCGTTGCTTCCAAACCCAAGGTTGCTGAAACTTGGGCAAAGACCATTGGCCAAATTCGCAAAGAAGTATACGGCGAACATGGCGTGGCCTCTACTTACCGGATCGCTGAAGCACTGGCATTCGGAATCGGACTCAAGGTGCAAGTCACCCAGGAATTGATCATGTCTCTCAAAGAGATCTTCACCGAATACGGCATATCACAGGACGAGAACGGCCGGGTGAAATCTACCAGTAGTCACAACGCTGCAAAGAATCCAAACGCTCATCTGCTCACTCCTAAAGCCACTCCTGTGGTTAAGGCGCTGCGCTTGGTGGGTGTGGTTAAACCCAAGGTTGTTGAACGCGCTTTTTGTGGTGCGGACGTTCTGTTCTCAACCCACATTAAAGACATCAACACTGGTAAAGGTCGTGAGATCTTTCTGGCGTTCGATAATGAACACGCCCTGCGGAGCGTAGTCGACGCGGTACGGTTGGTTGAAGACTATGTGGCCGACACCTACTACATGGTCCCAAAAGTCATCCACTATGTAACTGGCAACAAGTTCTTCATTACGACTAAATGACGGCATAGCTCCCACTCTCCCTAACACGGAGAGTGGGAGTTGTCCTGTTCTTTTTTTTTTTGTTTACATGCGTTCGAGTTCTTCTTTGATGATGAACTTCGCACGATCTGGGTTGGGGTGCAACAACCCGCCATCACCCAGCATGTTGATGTCGCTGTCCAGTTCTTCTGCCACTACGTCGATGTGTGGCCCGTAGTGTTCTTTGAGTGCTTTACGGATGACTGCACTGACACCAGTCTTACCTGAGCCTACCGTACCTTTTACCGTGATGGTTACACGCTGGCTATCACGCCGGTTCAGAAATCGATTGCCCATGTTCTGCTTCCTTGTACACTTGTAGTGTATTCAAATCGAACAGGGTGAAATGCCCACGATTGGGAATCCATCCACCCGTGTCGATGTAATAGACATTGCCTAACTGCGTAACGGTGTCGACGGTGCTGTGACCGACAACCAATGCTTCAATCCCGCCGATAGTCTGTTGGTTCTCCGCAATGATGCGATGCCGAGACCAAGTAGCGTATCCGACCAGACCATCAAAACGCTTCTCCGATTCAGGATCACAAAGCTCCTCACGAAAGCGCGACCATGTGGCAAACGGAATATCGGCATGAACAATACCGACCAGACCATTTTTAGTCATGACTTCAATCGCAATGGGAAGTTCTTTGAATGCCTCAATCGTAGCCTTCTTGACATTGTCAGAAAGCTTCTGGAACCAACCACCGCCATTACGAACCCAATCGAAGTGATGGTTGGTACCCTTCTGAATAACCCACCCGTCGTGATTGCCGCGTACAGCAAACACCCAAGGCTTCTTCAACCATTCACGAGCCAGATGACTCTCAGGACCGCGGTCTACGAGATCACCCACAATGAACAGACGATCGACCTCAGGATCAAAGCCGATCGCATCCAGTGCTTCTTGAAGCTTGGTGAAGTACCCGTGGACATCACCGACTGCAATGTCACGACCTTTGGTGTTACGGCCGATGCTTTGCAGGACGATGCCCTCGGGTACGAAGTCACCTAGCGTATCTTTGACTCTACCCATACGTTCTCATTCTCGCGTACGGTACACCGGCTGAAGGCGCTATTACGCGCTTCCATATAGCTCTCAGTGAACCGGTTAGGAACATGCTTGCGAAGAACCGTCTCGCCATGTTCGGGATCGTAGGATACGTCGAGGACAACCTTACCCCCGATCTTGATGACTTCACGCCAGAGTGTTCTGTCATCCCACGAGCGCAGAAGATGAGGCTTCCACGGAAAGTCTAAACAGGCAAAGCTCATCGGCGTTGCACTCTTGAGGAAGTCGACCTCAATAGAGTGCGGGGTCATCCATACATGTCCGCCGTTGGTATCAGCGGGGAATGGTGACTTGGTAGCTCCGTCAACGTTTGATCTGGTCATAGCTCATTTCCCTGACTATCCGGTTCGCCTCATGCCTGATCGCCTGGACAACACACTGTCCAAAATCTTCCATCTGGTTGGGATAGATCGTGAAACTCCCGAAGATGTTGGGCGCAGCTTTGGGGAACGGTTCGTTCTCGGCTTCTCTGGACGCGGTAGCCAGAGACAACCAGTTCTGAAAGAAACACCACTCGACCAACGTCTGAGGCATTTCCCACGCACAACGACCACGCAGCCTGGCGAAGTGACGGACGTTACTGCGAAATGCCAGACTGATGGCATCACGCAGATTTAACTTCACGTCACCTCGCATGTACTCCGTAATCCCCAGGCGTTCTTTCAAGGCCGACCATTCGTCGTTCAGCTTAGCCTTGAGCGCAGTGCTGAATTCCGGGTTATCACGAAAGTCAAGTTGTCCAGCTCCGTAGAGCGGCAGACCGTGCTGCTTGACGATATATGGAGTATTGCTGGGCAGCCCTTTCAAGTCGACCCTGAAACCACCATCGCTTAAAACTGAGGTTCGTTTAGTCATCACGTTTCCCCGGCACTGGATCTGGATAGTGGAAGGTCTGAGGATTACTTAGCAGGCGGTTGATGGGACTACGGCCGTAATCAACATGACCGATGGTACCTACGTTGATCGGCTGCGGTTTATCCACCTTGCGTTCAGTGGACTTACTGCGCATGGTGTTTTCCCAGTCCTTGACCAGAGCAGCAGCATAGCCTGGAGGCATCTTGGACCCAGGCTTAATCATGGACAGGAAGTACAGAATGTTTACCCTGCACTCCTCGATGATCATTTCTTTCTGTTCGGCCGACAATGTCTCACTGTAAGGATCGACGTCCTTCAACAGCGGATTAACCAATCGAAATGTATCGCTCATGATAGCTCCTGTTTACAGCCAGGTTTCCAGCACGGTTGCAAAGGCGCGTTTAACGTCACCTTTGTTGAAAGGATTGTATTCCACAACCCGTACGTGGGGCTGGCCATGGATCTCGCGCCAGCTCGAAGCGAAGCTGTCGCCGATAGCAGCCTCCGCCCCAGTGGCCATACGCAGTTGATCAACAACCAGGCGCACCGCATCTTTTACCAGTCGGCCCTGATAGGGTGATGGCGCCATGCCGATGGTGAGTCGTGCAGTACGGTCACACCAGTCCGGAACGTCCTTGGGTACAAACTCGTAAGTGAGGAACGTGTTGACGCCGAGGGTGAGGTCCAGCGCAGGCGGTATGTAGCGTGGGTTTTTGTCGATCACCCAGCCGTTACGCTTGGCGTCACACCCGCTGACAAAGTTGCCCATCAGACCGATCCAATGGGTGGCGATGACAACCAGACGTTCTTCATCCAACGTGGCAGCGGTTGCGGGAATGGTCCAGAGATTGCGCTGATCGCCTTCAACGTCGATGAAGTCTTCCAGATCCAGCTTGATACGAGAGTTCATAACAGTCCTTATTTTTCGAGAGCTTTGATAAGTTCCTGACGTACCTTGGAGCAGTCACCAAAGTTGAAAGGATTGAATGTGATCTTGAGGAAGTCTGGATAGTCGTGAACGACCTCGACTCCAAACTTGGACAGTAGGCCTTGAACACGAACTGCCTGAGCCTCGCAGGCTTTGAACGCGCTCTCAACGAATACGACCTGTCCACGATGAGCCAGTGGGTCAAGATCGGTAACGCGATGGAGTTCGATCCACGCTGTACGCAATCCCATCATCTGGGTTTCGTCTTCATCGTAATTGATGCCGAAAGAACACAGCGTACGCTCTTCGTACGTCACTGCGAACCCCGGTGGCTTCCACATCGGATCAGTACGCAGCAACCACCGGCCGTTGTCATCGAATGCCTGACCGTGCTTACCCACGACGTTAACCCAGCGCATGACTTCTTTGCCCAAGGTAACTTCAGCGAGCTGGTGTTGCCGGCGTACATTGGAGATTACGTGTTCGCTGGTAACGGAACTGACCAACGAGGCTTCGCCAAAGAGCGTGGTGGTCAGAGCTTCTTCTAATGGAACGGAAATGGTTGCGCGCATGATAGCCTCAGGACATTAGTGCGGAGTAAGCCCCAATGACATCGGTGGGGTTGTAGACGTTGAACTCGACCACCTTCACACCCAACGTCAACTGCTGGGTAAATGCGGTGGCAGTCGACTGGACTTTCTCAGCCTGCGGGGTAATGGCTTCGAGCATGCCTTCGATGAGCGACCGCCCCCAGATGGTGTTCTGCGGGTTATGCATCGGTAGGACGATCTTCAACACCCGCTCATCTGGACCTTCCAGACGTTTCTCATCACGGATGAAGTGAGCGAAGGCAACAGCCGCATCAGTATTACCTGTGACCAAGATCACAGGCTCGCCCAGTCCTTTGCCGTATGACGGACTATTCGTCGGCCACAGGTTCAGATCGGCGGCATTGTCTTTGACGTTGTGCCAACCACCGAGTAGCATCATGTAACGATAGCCTGCCGCTTTGATAGCCGACAGGTTGATACTGGCGATCTTGTCTTCGATCGGCTTATTCCACGTATCGGGATTAACGAACACCCCGATCGGAGTAACCCACCAGATGGTGGTGTCTTTGGGTTGGAACTCTGCTGGAACGTTATTGAGTCTGTTCATGATCACTCCATGCGGACGTTGAGGTTGTATTCACCCGGGACGGTGATGTTCTTGTCGTCAAGCACCAAATACTCGGCATGCATGAATGCGCCATACACCGAAGCGTAATGACTGATCATGAACATCTGACTGAACATCTGGTTGTCCATCAGGGTTTTGATGTAAGTGATCAAACGCTCCCGATGCTCTTGGTCAAAGGCTTTACCGAATTCATCTACAAATAGTGGGTAATCGTTGAACTTTAACAAGTCCATTACGACCAACTGATAAGCGAAGTCAACCATCTCAACTTGCCCATCAGAACCGTCTGCAAAGTCTTCCACGGGCTGGGGTTGCGAGGCTACCTGTAATGGGAACTTACAGGTCAGCGATGCGGTTTCGTCAGTCTGCGTCAACACTTCCATGTGGTACGTCCACACCAGACTAATGTGACCATTCAGCAAGTCACCGAAGTACGTCACGAAGTTACGGATGGCGTCAGCGATCAAACCGTCTTTCGGACTCAGTGCATCAACGATTGCCTTGTACGTCTCAAAGCTCTCTTCAGCTTTGGTGCGTTCAGTGCGGGAGCTATCGGCCAGCAGACAAACGGAACGATACCGCTCAACCCGATTCACCAACTGACCAATCTCGGCGTGGTGACTTTCGATGGATTTCTCAACCTGCTCGTTCAGCATTGTGGACAAGAGCTGAGTCAGCTTCTGACGGTAGTTCGATTCCAGCGAGTTAAGCTGCGACATCTTCTCATTGAAGTTGTCATAGTCGCGCATCACTGACTGAACTGCTGCCAGACGCGTTTGGTACTCCTTCTCCTTCCCCTCAGAGATCAGAAGCTGCTCTTCCATAGCATGAACGCGCTCTGCAATCAACGCGCTACCACCGGCCTCTAAGACGGCGCTGAGACGAACAGTCAGTGTTTCGATTGCCAGCTCATTCTCATTGACCTGAGCCAATGCAGTCATCTCAGCAATGAAGCCTTCGAGTCTAGCTGGGATCATGTGCGGGGCTTTGAAAGGAAGGTCTGCATCCATCATCTGCAACCAGAACTCACGAATCAGTGGACTGCCTGATTGGAGTTGCTGATACGCGCGATAACGCTCGGCATAGTTACGGAACTCTTCCAGTTCGGCTTGAAGTTCTTTCAGGCGTGCAGTCTTCTGGTTGAGGACCAGACCCGTCTGCTCAAGCTCTTCCTTATCACGTTCCACATGGGAGACGTTGATCCCAGGCTTGAAGTGCCCGTGACACATTGGGCAATCCACTTCCTTGGTGTGGTCCGCATGCTTGATCACAACTTCCAGATGAGAGCATCGTTCCTTGTGGTGGAAGATGTCGTGTTCCAGATTAGTGATCATGTCTGTGATGATCTGGCGGGCCGCTCGAGTGAAGCGGTTCTTGGGGTCGGCCGGAAGGTTAACGCAGGCCTCAGTCAGGTTAGCCCGAACAGCCGTGGCTGACATGAGTTTGGTAGCAGCGTTGTCCTTCTCAGAGGCCCACAGACGAACGCCCTGCATCAGTTCGACATTATCTGCATGCAGTGCATTGATCTTGTCACGCAGCTCTTGTTCGGAGTTACCCGCATCAGAACCCATGTTCAGACCCATGTCGTGAGCCAGACGCCCGAAGTATTCCATCTGCTCTTGATGGCTGGCGATCTTGCTACGAACCGTTGCCATCGCCCGTTCCAGTTGAGGAACTGTTTCGCTCAACTCTTCCACTGGAAGGTCTGCAAGCGTAGGACGATCCTTACCCGCCAAACCAATCAGTTCAGCGCTGAGCAACTTGATCCGTTCACCAGTTCTAAGAACCAGCTCCAGAAGCTTCTCAGAGTCTTCTGACGAGGGAGTACCAGCCGCCCTCAACAGAGTATTCAGTTCGGTACGAAGTTGAGCCACGCGCAGCTCAGCAGCTTCTATGCCGTCCGATAGTTCGTTAGCCTCATTGACCTGTTCGGCATACACCGTATCCAGTCGATTGAGGTAGCCTTTAATGTCACGAAGGCTCTCGGCAAAGTGTGCGTGCATCTTCTCGACGTAGTCAAAGTCCACACCCGACAACAACATCATCCATTCACGGCGCTGAGTGGCAGACATCTTGCTGAACTTCATCTTGCCGGTCAGGATCGCTGCAACCATCGGGTACATGCCGAAGTGACTACGGATCAGTTCGCGTTGGGTGGCCTGGGTGTTGCCGTCGTTATGGTCGAGTCCGTTATAGATGAACTCGTGCACACCCGCTCGGTTCGGGAACTTACCCGTCAGCGTGTAATGCACCCCGCGATGTTCGCACTCGATGGTGTAACCACCGTCTTTAACGAAGTGACGACCGTTGCCGATCAAGTTGATCAACAACTCCACCAATGAACTCTTACCAGAACCGTTGGTCCCGAGAATGATTTGTTCTTGTTTCTGTGGCTCCCACACGAACACCGATGCAATCGACAGCGGGAACCGTGTGTATCCTATCAGAGTGACTTTATTGATAATCATGGCTTGACCTTAGGTATATCTCACTAAAGGCTACCGCCAATCCGTTGGAGTAAACGAGATGGAAGATACCTCCGTCCTGAAGCTGTATTCGCTGGGCCGAGCCTCCCAGAATAAAGAGTACGGCTCGAATCAACTGCGCATCTATCCTTACGAGATTCGTCCCGTCATGGATGGTGAGACGGCAAGTCAGGCTCAGAAAGTGGAAGTCAAAGGTGTGGACTCCGTGGGTAACGAATACCAGGACCACATCGTCTCCTCCACCGACATCGAAGCAACCTGGCTTCCTATTGGTGAGCCGAACAAGATGTTTGCCCCAGACATCAACCGTGGGGGTGAAGTCATCATCTTCCGGTATGCCGACAGTAACAAGTACTTCTGGGTACCGGGTGGTATCAGCCCGAACAATGCTAACCGTACGGCTGAGACAGCGGTCTGGGCATTCGCTGCGCACAACGACCCCGATGCACCGATTGCACCCGATGGCTCTAACGCCTATGTCCTGAAGGTTGATCCACGCAACAAATCCATTTCGATCGTTACTTCCATTGTTAACGGCGAGAAGACCGGGTTCAACATGGCGCTTGATACGGCCAGCGGTACATGGCAGCTCACCACGTTGGAAGGTGATGCTATGTTGATCGACATGGTTAACAAGCGTGTAGCCCTGCTCAACAGCGCCAAGACCATGTTCGAACTCAAGGGACAGCACCAGAACCTGAAAGTGCCTGGTAATGCCACCGACAGCATCAAGGGTAACTGGACGGTTGAAGTTGGCGGCAACGCGCTGGTCAAGGCAGGGACGGCAACCGTACAAGCTACGGAGATCACCCTGGATGGGGAAGTAAGCTGTACCAAGGGACTGAAGGTCGCAGGCGCCGTAGAGGTTGGACTCACTGTAGTTTCTCAGGGCGTTATGAGAGCACCGCAATTTATCGAGACATAGGGCATACACTCCCAGACCGTAATGGCCTGGGAGTGTACTTATGCCGTTAACCCTGAGTGAGCAGTTGTTCGTAGCGTTGGTTGATGGTAGTCAGCCGTTGCACTTCCGACTCCAGTTGTTGGATCTTGGAGAAGTAGGTGGACCGCGCAGCAATAGCAGCTTTACGGTTGGCTTCAAACGCCTGGGCTTGTTCTGGGGTGATCACACCGGTGTAGGGTGCGTAGTTCAGAGAAGGTTCGGATGCAAGACCCGTTACACTCTCAACCGTCTCCTTCAGTTCAAGCAACAGGTACGACAGGTCAAAGTGTGCCGGGAAGACACCAATGTCGATACCGATCACCAGCCGTGCATAACCCTCATCGACCGTGGTGGGAACGTCGGTGATGTAGGTGGTAGGTACTTCAACAGCAGGGCGGTTGTCAGAGAACAGCGTAACCACTGACGCCGCATTCATGTTGTCGAGAGCATACTGCTCTTTGGTCAACCCCTTATCGAGGTAGTACTTCTGGAGAACATTGATACCTTCGCTCTCAAGCTTGCGAAAGCTATCGATCGACACGCAGACGTAACTAACGTCGGCCAATACCTCGTAGGGCGCTGAAACCTTGTAGACGCCCCGGGCATACATCACTGGAGTAGCCATGAGTACCTCCTATTAGCTACCCGAACCTTGGAAGATTGGGAACTGCTCGAGGGCGCTCTGTTTGGCCACCACCAGCAACTGGCAACGCTCAACACTGGCCGTGATGTACAACACGCCATTGCGAATGGCTCGCATGGTGCCGGTTGGGATATCGGTCTGGTTGGTCATGGTTTCGGCAGTGAGCAGCAGGGTGTGCAGCGCCTTGACCATCGCCTTGGTGTTATCGCTCATGCGGTCAAAGTCGATCGACTGAGTGGTAACGGCAATGTAATCCTTCCACCAATCTTCGAACTGCACCACGCCATCGCGGTTGGTTGGACCACCGATCACAGCCAATTGCACGCCGTTGAAGGTCGAAGCCACCAGGTTCCACTTGCTACTGACGTGTGCATCGGTGTACCCTTTACCTTTTGCCAGCGCCTTGAGGTAAGTCAAAGCCCAGTTAGGGTTGTTGCCAGGGTAGTACAGAGCACGGTTGAGCACGTCACCAGGCGCCGCTACATGAGGCCAGGTTGGAGCGAAGATGAATTCAGTCGCACCAAAGATGTCGGGAAAGATCTTACCCCACTGCTCTTCGGTATAACCGCCCTTGCTATTGGCGAGCAGGTAGTCGGCCAGGGTCTTCTTCAACGCATCCAGGTTCTTGCCAGCCTCACCGTAGATAACCACGGTAAAAGGCACCGGAATCTTTTGAGCAGAGTTCGCTGGGTTAACCCAATCGAAGTACTCGGTTACCGACGTCGTCGGAGGCTGACGGCGAGCCACCGCATCGACTTCAAGCAGCACGACGCGCGTATCAACCGCATCGACCAGTGCCTGTACTTCCGCACCGGTCCCGAAAAAGTCGTCAACGTTCTTGTAGACTTCGGCCACTCGGTGTTCGTAGAGGTCATACTGGCGACGAAAAGCCCCGTCAGCCAACCAGATCCGAATAGCGTACGGCGAGGAAGCACTAGTACCCTCATAGTAGAGATACTCCGGCAGGTAGTTTCTGGTATCACTGATGATGTTGCCAAAATCAATGGCCTGGATAGACCCTTCGTAGTTGCGCTGAAGGTATTGCAACAACATGTCGCGGTCATCAACCAGTTGGCCGGTGACGGACAGATTGAACAGATCTTCCATGATGCGCAATGCGAGCAACCGCACGACTTCAGGAACCTCAACAACTTCGCTTTCAGTCGAGGAGATCTCACGGACACTGTTGAACACCACCAAGCTACCGTTCGGGTATTGGGCAGCCACTTTGTAAGTCTGACGGTCAGAGCCAAAAGTCTCTGCGTAAGCACTCAATTCCCCGATGGGATTGATGATGTTCTGACGGTTGTCATACAGAGCACCAAAGGCTCCAAAGCTCTTAATGCGCAACATGTACACACTCCTTATATTTCAACATGACTACCCTATGATAGTCTTGAATGGGACCGCAAGAAATGATCGCCACAGCCATCAGTGCCTTGCGTCTAATATGGCCCTTTGTAAAAGAGCTGTTTAGCTCGATGGAGAATGATCCCGTCAAGCGACGTAACCGTGAGCTGAACGTAATGTTTATCTTGCTTATGTCGTTCTGCGTATTGTCGATCTCTTTGATTGACTACGGGATGAACAACCATAAATTTTACACCGCGAAGATATCCGACGCAGCTGTAAACCTCGAGAAGGCAAAGCAGGTCAATCGTCTCGCCGAAGCGGTTCGACAGGAGAACCTGAGTCTTCGTACCGCTAACAAGAAGAACCTGGAGGAGATTGGCCTCCTTAATCGCTTGCTTAGCCGGGCATTGGATTCACTTCCTTTATCCGAGGCTGAAAACATCCTCAACCGAGAAATGGCTTGGGCTCGCACGGACGACGACAAGGTTTCAATCAAGGATCGTCTAGACGAGTTGGTCAAGCAATACCCGAGTGATAAACCGAAATGAATACGAACCTTGCCTATGGTGCCGTCGGTCTTGTTGTTGGTATATTGGCCACTCTTGGCGTTGTCGCCAACAAGGGTGATCCACTTACCCAAATCAACAAGTGCCTTACGGACAAACGCTGCACCGTATCTCGTTATGAATACACGCCCTATGTCGCTAACCCTCAGGCTAACGCACCGACGTGTCCGATTTACCAGATGCCTAAACTGGCTGGGATGCCTTCTGCGGCGGAACTATCGGCAAACGTAAGTAGACATCCCAAGCAGACCCAGCAGTTCTTGATGGAGTACATCGAGATGGGTCTTAAAGTAACAGATGAAAACGGGACCATCCTGAGCAAGAGCTACAGCGCATACCTGGCTAAGTGTGGGGCTTCCAATGCACCTGGAGCCGCCACCTCCCACGCCGCTGAGCCAGTCTCGGGTCCTGTGCCTGAAGGTAGGCCACTTGAAACCAGTGATGTGGGTTGGGAATTCCTACCAAAAGATGAGGATGGTTTGCTCATGTTAGAGTAAACGATTCAGCGCCATCTAGTAGTCCAACCCTTTAAGGCATGCACCATGTCCGAGAAAGAAGCACCAGTGGTCGAACTCGCGGCGCCCATCACGCGCTTTGCAGTGATCTACATCAAGACGGTGGAGTCCAAAGCTCCATTGCTCTCAGCAGCAGGCGGTCACATCTACGTCTGTAGCACCACTCCGATCAAGCGTGGTTATGGCCTTAAACAAGTCAAAACCACGCCGACCGGATACCGGGTTGCCCCGGAGTTGGAACAGACGCAGGTCGAAGGCATTATCGATGTACGTTGTCATAAGTCTGGTGCGGTCAGTGTACCTGAGGCATTCCTTCTGGGACTGTTCAATTCACTGGAAGCACTGAAGCCTGAACTTGAGGGTAAAGGTTTCCTCTCCATCGCTTTGGTGGGGGCAGACAAACGACTCTTCTCCTTGGTCGAGAATGGCTTGAAGTATTACGTCAAGCACGAGTTCAAGAACAAGCAGGGTCAAGAAGTCCCATATCCGGCATTGGTTCAGTCAGTCTACGACTTGATTGAATCCATTAAGGCCATGGGCATTGAATTCTCCACCGTGATTGACGACTCGGCTGATAGTCTCGGCCACGTTCAAGCACTGCGTAATGCTGAGACGGCATTGACCTGGGGTCTGAAGACTTACAAGTTCGAAGACTACTGGTGTGCCTCAGAAGCGTCTCCACCAGAGCGCTACTGGAACTATCAGCACTCGCGCGATCCGTTCTTCAACAAGAGTCGGATGATCTTCGTTACCAATACGCCCACCCCAAGTGAGTGTGACTATCACTACCTGATAGATTTCGACCAAGTGTCCAAGAAGAAAGACGAAACCCATAAACGAGAGATCGAGATTGGGCAGCGTCTTCCTACTGCGGCACTGTCGGTGGTCAAGAAGGTTGGGGTGGACAAAGCGATTGATGACCTGGTCAAAGAACACACCCGCTATACCCCGGACAACGAACAACGCATGGGTGTTCTGTTCTTGAAGAACATGTACGCTCCAGCGACGCACAAGTTGATCAACGATACGGGTGGTCAGTTTGCGCGACCTAGTGGTTTGGTGTTGAACCTCCTGGCACCCAATCACGATGCATTGACTCACGAGCTGTACCCACCCCGTCAGGCATTTCGTTTGCTGACGGACTTCGCATTGCTCGAACAACTGCTCAAAGCGGTTTTAACGGCACATGACGAAGGTCTGATGGATCGCAATCCCCACGTCCTGGACATTGCAGGGTATGGAGACATGACGGTGCAGCGGGTCACTCAGACCTTCTACAACAGCACCGAAGATGCAAAAGGTAAGCCGACCTACAAGCTCGCCAAAGCTGCTGATATCCCAAACTCCAAGATCGCATTGCTGACGCCTTATCCTGATACCAAGGACAAGACCAAAATGCAGTCGATCAACTTGGCGATTGGGATTGACACCCCCATCCGGAATGCGATGTCTGCAATGGCAGGAGAAGACACTGAAGTCTACTTCTGCACGGCCATCGTTTCGGAGCGTCTCATCTCGTACCAGACAGTCTTCGTTACGAGTGAAGGCGCAGGAATCTTCTCCGGCCATTACTGCAAGTTTGTATACGCACCCTAAGGTTGGAGGAGACCCCGTTGGACGATAACCACGTCCCACCCACTCACCATCGGAACACTTGCTATGAAAATCGTATCTCGCATTGCCAAAGCAATTATACCGAGAAGCGTGAAAAGGACTGCATACTTGGCCATGGTTTTCATGTCCATCGAGCATTCACGCGGAGTTGAGAAAGCCCGGTTCGAAGAGTTCAATAAACAATTCAAGTTGGTCAAGGACGTTAAGGTCTTGTTCCTGCTTGAAGACTTTCTTGAGCGCGTCGTTTCGTTGTGCCCCCTCAAGGATGAGGATGGTCCGGGCAAGTCCTGCCAAAAGCTGATGGACTGGGTTCCGGATTGGATGAAGTACGGAAACCAGAAAGCTATGCAGCGCGATATCAGTCGTGCCCTTGTTTGCACGATCAATCGTTGAGTTGGCGTACACACCTCCCAGCCATATCCCACGAGGAGATTGGCTGGGAGGTGTGTGCCGTTACTTGAGCAGATTCGCTGGGATGATGTGAGCCCGTACAGCGACGCGTTCATCCTTCTCTGCGGCCTTGAGGTATTCAAGACCCATCAGAGGGTACAGCTCACCATCGAGTTCGATAGCGATAACGCAGGACTTGTCGGTGATCTCCAGATCATCGATGGAATCACGAGGTACCGTTTCGAAGATCCAGGTGAGTGCGTGGATCGAAACCATTTCCTCTTCACATTCCTTGTAGGCGATGTGTTCAAGGGTTGGGTAATCAAACCAGGCGCCGTTAACTTCGAAGCCTTGCACACCGGCCTTAACAAACGACTCAGTAGCCATGCCTTGCTTCAGACGGGCTTTGGCTGCATCGTTGATAACCTTCTTGAGTTCGGCGTTGTTGTTGTTGCACACCACCGACAGCTCACGCAGCATTACGCCTACCAGGCCGTAGAACTCAACTGCACCCGCGAGGTTGTAGCAAATGTTGGAGAGGATAGCCACGGTCTGAGGATCAACCTTGTCGATCTCACCCTGCTCTTCCAACTGCTTGACGATCGCCATGATGTTGGCTGCCGTTTCTTCGGTGGTCGCAATCACCGACTTAGGACGAGTGGAC
This sequence comes from Pyrocoelia pectoralis, assembly GCA_036250285.1. Classification (NCBI taxonomy): domain Eukaryota; kingdom Metazoa; phylum Arthropoda; class Insecta; order Coleoptera; family Lampyridae; genus Pyrocoelia; species Pyrocoelia pectoralis. The sequence goes on along the minus strand of JAVRBK010000012.1, from coordinate 29,774 downwards.
ATGTAGCGAGTGATCAACTGGTTAGCACCCTTCCAGCAATCTTCCATACTGCCCAGCGATGGGTAGGTGCGGCTCATCGGACCACGGTCTGCACGAGCGGTTGGATCGAGCAGCTCGGTAATCTTTTGACGGAAGATATCAAGGTCAGCCGGTTTGAAGCCCTTGAGGTCACGGATGGTTACCGATTCCTTCAGCGACAGCGGGGAGACTTTGCGAAGTGCAACCCAGATGCTGAATGGCTTGAGGTAATCACGCTCAAGGTTCTCGCAGAACTCAACCATCGGAACCAGCGATGCGATGTAGACCGGCAGGTTAGTGCGCAGACCACGAGGAACACTGATGGTTGTGCTACTGATGTCGGTGTATTGGATCTTGTTGATATCGCGCAGGTTGTGACCATAAGTCACCAGAGCAACGCTGGCTTGCGGCTTGACCTTGGAGTTAACCCAATCGCCCATCACCGCAGCTACGCCGCTGATCTTGGCAGCGATCGCACTGATGTTTGGCTTCAATGCCATGGCCTCAGTAGCAATCATCCGGTTGCGGATGGAAAGGTCAGTGACGTGGGAGTAATCGTTCATTTGTTCGGTGCCCCTGGTGATGGGAAAATGGTTGAGCAGTCATAGTATTTAAATCTTTCAGGCTCGGGCTTACCTTTTAGTTAAGTTCATGCCGTTAATAAAGGAATCCTCATGTCCACTAACGCCTCGGTTCTTGCTCCACGGCGCAACAACTTCCGTTCCTCTGACCCTGTGATGCCAGCACTCAACACGGGCGGTCCTTGGGACATTGCGACCGGCCACTACCTTCGCGGTAAGCATGGCGAGTATTATCTGAACGGCGGCCTCCATCACCTCACTGGTGTAGCAGGTCCCGGTAACACGTTTAAGACAGTTGTGATGTGGGATATGATCCTTTCGATTATGGATCGTTACTTCGGTACTGAGGCTGTGGCCTACGACACCGAGATCTCTCACCGTAAGAACCGTCCGATTCAGTTGGCGTGGCAGTTCCCACGTCTGGCAGCAGAAGGCGACTTCGTCTACGATGCGTATGGCAACCCGAATGGTCGCATGATCATGACCAACGGCGTTGAGTACATGGGCGAAGAGTGGTTCTCCGGCTTCTGCGATGTCATGGACGATAAAGCTGCCACGGCCAAGAAGGAAGTCGACAAGAAGAACCCAACGGTTCTGTTGACCACTCCGTTCGTTGCACCCGATGGCGGTTACATCCGTCACATCCGTCCTGACCTTTACGGCATGGACAGTCTTTCCAACTTCCTGACCAGTAACGTTGCTCAGATGCAAGACGAGCACGACCTGGGTTCCAGCAAACGGAACATGGAAGTAATGCGCGGCGGTATGGGTAAAACCCAGATGCTGATGGAGATGCCTGTTAAGGCGGCTCGTGGTGGTGGCTACTGCGTCTTTACTGCACACGTCGGTAAAGAGTTCCAGATGGACCCGAACAAGCCGTCACCGAAGTCTCTGGCCCACATGAAGGCAGGCTTCAAGTTCAAGAACGTTCCTGAGAAGTTCAACTTCCTCATGAACAACTGCTGGTACACCTTCCACTCGTCGCCGTACTACAAAGGCACCTCGGGCGCTGACAAGATCCCGATGTATCCGCGTAACGCTGCGGACAAGATGAAAGAAGACACCGACTTGATGACGGTGTTGATCTCCAACCTGCGTGGCAAGTCCGGTGGTTCGGGTGCTCCGTTCAGTTTGGTGGTGTCTCAGTCCGAAGGCGTACTGCGCGGCCTGACCGAGTTCGACTTCTGCAAGAACCACATGCGGTTCGGCATCGGTGGCAGCGACAAGAACTATTACATGGAGCTGTACCCGGAGTGCAAACTCTCCCGGTCGACGCTTCGTGGCAAGATCGACAGCGATCCGCTGCTTCGTCGGGCGATTCACATCACCTACGAAATCTGCTTCATGCAACAACACTGGCACCTCATGGATCGCGAGGAGTATTACACCATGACTCCTGCCGAGATCTACGAGAACCTCAAAAACAAAGGCTACGACTGGAATCAACTGCTGGACACCGATACGTGCTGGAACTACAACGAGCACGAGTCATCGCGTACCCAGCCGTTCCTCTCCACTCGTGACGTCCAGAACATGCACCTCGGTATCTACCACCCGTTCTGGCTGCCTGCACTGGAAGACAAGGCGAAGAAAGCCGCGTAAGGAGAGCGTCATGGCAAAGGGCGAGCGGAACTTAACAGATGCTGGTAAAGGTCTTGAACTGCTGCTCGAGGAATACGAGTGCCTTCTGGCACTCGAGTTTCTTCGTGGTATCAGTATTCATCAATACAGCGGCGACTCCGTGGTAGATCGCCCCCCTGTATCCCTTCGGGTCATCAGCGCGTTACGGTCCCACAAATTGATCCACCCGTGGCATACCGATGCAACAGGGAACTTGAATAGCTATCTGCTCACCCAACTTGGCCTTGACGTTCTGAACATCAGCCGTAAGTTTGCTGACAGCGTGTGGTCGAAACTCTTGGAGATTCGTATCGCGTCCACCCACCCCAGTCCCTAACGGAGCTGACCATGACCGTACACCTTCGTACAGCGGTAATCGAAGTGCTGGCCTACCGTTGCCCTAAAACAGCAAGGGACTGGGCTCAGGCATACACCCCAGATCAATGCATGCCGCCGCAGGATGAACTGCCACGCATGAACAAGTTTATCTTCAACCTCTTCGCACGTTTACCTCACATGCCTGATCGTGAGGTAGCCTGCTTGTCGGGTAACTACGGCAACGTAGACCACTGGCTGCGTGACTTTGCCAACGTGGTGAGCCCGATCATCGTAGAGCAGCGCGAGTTGTTGTTCGGTCCAGTTGTTCGTCAAGCGCCAGTCCCGTCTTTGGCAGACCTGATCTTCGATTAAACCGTCATCCTATGACGGTTTAACTCATTTAAAAGGACCCTGCCATGGCTGGTAATCGGGCGAAAGCAACAAGCCAGTTTCTCAAAGAGTTCGCCTTGATCGACAAGACTGGCGAAAACCTTGCGTACTGGAAAGAAAAGCTCACCGGTATGAACGATGCTGAGTTCGATGCCTTTGTGGACGAGATCGAAAAGGAGAACATTTACTTCTCGATCTCTATCCCCAACTTCAACGGCAAGTCGTTCTCTGTGGCTGAGCTGCTTGTCATTGGTGAGAAGCTTGGACACCAGTTCTTTGAATCGGTGTGGCTCACTGACAAGATCACCGGCATCTGTTACCTGTCGGTTGAGAAGTACCTCATTCTGGACATGCCTGTGCGTCGTCAGAGCCAGACATGGTTGAACAAAATCTCCCTGGCTTCTGATAGCGATTCTGTGGATACGCTGTCGGGTCAGGTAACAGGCGAATCCAAGTCTTCGCGACTCTCGTTTGTGGAACTGCAAATCCTCAACTTCACTGGCTGCGACCGCACCATTGAAGAGTTGGCCAAGCCGCGTGGTGGTGACCTCACGGCAGGTGCTAACCTTGAGAAGCAGATCCTCGATACGGGTGAAGGCTCTCTGGATGCGCCGGGTATGGATACGGGTTCGGTGAAGTCTGTCGATGTACAGGCTGCCATCTTCCGTGCATGCCACCTCGAAAACACATTGGATAAGTGATATGGGACGAGATACCCCCGCACGTAAACCCATGCCAAGCACGCCCCCTGTAGCGCCTCCGGTGGCTGACGGCAGTGTGCCTGACTTTGCAACGATTGAGCATTTGATCGTGCTGATGATGGATCTGTACGAACACGTCTACCGCGGCTACCGTCTGCGCCTAGGTGATAAGTTCGCAGCCGACATGGATTTGGCGTTGCAGAAGTTCTGTCACACCACCAACATGTATTCGGTGGGTAGCTATGAAGACCTCGAAGTCCTCTACACAACCCTCGACGACATGAACACCGAGACGATGCCGCTGATCGAGTTTGTGATCACTCTGACTCAGCAGCTCTACATGCACTTCCCTGGGCCTAAGCAGGTCTATCCCATCGAGCAGATCCTTGCTCAGGGTATTGGCGCGCTTGAATGCAACGACGGTGACACCTCGCTGATGGCCATGCCGACCGACACCTACGAAACCCTGCCTTGGCGGGAGGACGTTCAGAAACTCCTTACTGCCAACCGCTGGTTCTGTGTTCTGTTACTTATCTCCATGCGTCCTCTGCGTGAAGAAGAGTTAGTCGAAGAAACACCGAAAGCATAAGGAGGTGCGTTGTGGCCGAACAAAGGGTAATGGTCTCGTTGGATTGTTTGATGGACACTCGGATTGGTGCATTGCTTCATCTGCACCCCGACTGGCCTAAGAAGGTCTTTCGACACGGTAACGGTTGGTACTGGCGACGCTTCGTGGATAACTTCGATCCGTTGTTTGGGTCGGTGGGCACCGAAGCGTTTCGCTCGGCTTACAAGAACCGTGACATCACCACGCTCAAATCCAGCTTTGAAACCAATCTGGTCTCTGAGCTGCGTAAGATCATTGCAGGTACCGATGCACTGATCGGTAAAGATCCCGAGGTGGAAAGCAGTTCGGTGATTGTCAACTTCTATCCCTACGTCATTCCTGATGATCAAGCTGACAAGTTACTCCAGATCATCAAGAGCCGTATCTGTCCGTGGGATGAGAAGTTGCAGGACATCGCATTCGATGCTGCTTTCAGTCGAGTATGGGTAGCTCCTGAGGACCTCACGTTTGAATACATTCGTGACAACTCGGAAGTGATCTTCATGTACGACTTCGAGGAATGGCATCGTCATCACGCCCTCTCTGTACGGGACGACGTGCTGGGTGCTCCTCGTAACCAAGTCATCTTCCCTGCCATGTTCCACCTGAAAGAGCCGCAGCCTGAAGACATGCAGTGGCCTGATGGTAAACCTGCCGACCCTTGGGAGTTGGCAACGCAGACATACGCCTCTCACGCCAGATTGGTATTCTGGCCAAGTTCGTATTTCAGCATCTTCAAAGTTTCACGGTCATAAGGCAAACCCCCTCCTCTCCCTGTAATAAGGAGAGGAGGGGGCTTATGCCGTTAGGCGGGTTTATCTTTACGACCGTGTGTAGCTTCCAGATCCGCAAAGGTCAGGTTGTGGGTACCGGTGTCCAACTGGCCTGGCACAACTTGTACCTGTGGCAGGCGCCCTTCTTCGAATGCAGGAGGGACGTAACCTGGGGTTGGTGCAACTGGGGTTTGAACACCGCGTACGCCAGCGCTGAGCCTTGCGAACTCTTTGGCCAGTTCGCTGTCGCTTGCGTTCTTGTCTTTGTCCACGTTAAGACGCAGACGAGCAACCGACTGCTTGTCCTTACCATCAAGGAGTTTGAGCAGGAACTCACGCTCATCTTTATCGGTAGGGATGTATGTGCCATTGCGCGTAACGGAACCAATCCCGAGTTGGCGAATACCCTGAGACTGGTCAATCCGTTCTTCCTCAGTCTCTGGCAACGCATAGAGGAGCGGGTTGTCCAGAGTGTCATCAGCGTACTGCTCGCTCATGATGTGTCTCCATTTTAAGAAATGATAGGCCTGTATTATATTCGTGAGTAGACATTACTGTCTCCATAGGATTCATTTCCAACATACTACCAAACATCCTTTGAATGGTTTTACGCCATGTCAAAACAGACAAAAGAAAAAGGAACGGTCATGCGTTTAGCGCATTGGTTAAAATCGGCACTGGGGTTGTTCTCGCAAGAGGATGTGGTTAAACCACGAACCCATGTAGAGTACCTGCAAGATCTTTTGCGGGACTTTGAAAAGCACGACCATCTGATCACTTCGAATATGGGTCGAGTGGTCAATTCGCGGCATCAGGACATATACCACCTGATCAAAGCGATCCAAGAGTCTGAGCAAAACATGCGTGCAAGGGCGACGTTACCCCGGGATGCTAACCCACCGCCAGAGCAAGCGAAACGTTATACCCTGAAAGAGTACATTACCGATTTCGAAGGTAGGACCTCTGGACGGACTGCGTGTTTCACCAAGCTTGCAGAAGAGACTGCCAGTCTTCTGAAAGCATTGGAGCAATGTGCTCATGAGAATGAGTACGAGTACAAACATTACCTTCGGGGACTTGAGTCATTGATAATCGAAGTTACATTGGTTATCGAGACTTACCTGACGACAGTACCGCGTTAACCACGGGGTACCTTAGGGGACGCCAGCATGCTAAGAAACAATCCACCCGATATCCAGGGGATGTTGTCAGCTCATGACAAACGGGTACGGGAAGCTACTGGGTTGTTGAGTCGGTTATATCGGCTTGCGCTCATGGAGCTTTCGATAACGCCATATCGGTGGAACTTCCTTCTCGACAAACGTTTGGAGCGATTCGCCAAAGAGAACGAAGTCACACATGACATGATCAGTAACGAGCGTAGCAACTTGCGCAAAGGACTGAATGAACCTGACATGACTTACCCGATGTTCTGTCGGGGTATCGACTTCTTAGACGCCATCGAGACACACTTCTACGTGAAGCTTACGTGGGAGAATGCAGACGGCAGCATTCAGGAAGTAGACAAGTCTGTACCGATCGGGGGCGGTCGAGAGAAAGAGGATCAAGGTGATCTGACTTATCTCTATCGAGAGGTGCTTGCCGAACTTGGCAAGGATGTAGACAACCTCAACCCAGACATTGACCGGTATCTGTCAAACCCATTGATGCGATCTGAGATCAAGGGTAAAAAGCGCGGTAACGATAAAGGGAACCTTAGACGGGAGCTTAAGGTGAACGATATCACTTTCGACGTGTTCAAGAAGGGCCTGCGGATTCTTTTTCCGAGCACGACCGAAATTGGAGTGAAGTTCCGGTGGAACAGCCGTAAGTTCACGAAGCACAGATTGATCATACAAACGCCTACGACCTAACACTCATGCGTCTCCAGCCACCCTGCGGGGTGGCTGGAGTCCTATGTTCTTTTTTTTTTGTACGATCGTATAGCTATCTTTCTTAGAAGGTAATCGACATGCGCTTGCCAATGGCCGCAACAGAACTGTTAACAACACCCACGCAAGGCATTCAGGATCAGGATGTCTACAAGGTTGATGGGGTCAGTACCATCACCGATGTGAAAGACGTATTGTCCACCGTTACCTCTGACGTGGTCAACGCCGCACGCAACACCCCAGGTTTCGCTGCTAACATGGCCTCTGTGGTCGCTGGCGTTAAATCCGGTAGTATGACGAAGGCTGACGCAGCAATGCGCGTGGCGGGCGTCCTAGGCGGTAATAGCGGCATCCTTAATAAGCTGTCCAATACGGTCAAGACAAACGTGTTGGGCACCCTTGGGATTGAGGGTAAGAAAGCTGATGCGGTGATGACTACCATCGCAGGGGTTGCCCGTGTTGCCCAGTATGGCGACGTGACCCGTATCAGTGACATGATGGACATCTTCGGTACCGTAACAGGTAACGACGAATTGATGACCATGGTCGACCTTGGGGCTGAGGCGGCTTTGTTGGGCGGGATCATGCGGGAGGTTATCTCTCTCGGTATTCCTGACGGCATCCAGATCCTGATGCAACAAGCCTCCAGTCCAGAGCAGCGTTATCAGATCGGCTATCAGAACCTGAGTTACGGGATCTATAGCGGTGACGTCAACACGATGACCTACCTGATTGACGCGGTAGGTGCTACCACAGTCAAGGCCAATTACCCCACCTACATCCGAGACTTCCTCGCCCGATACAAACGCCCCCTGGGGATGAAGGAGCCCTCCTACCCCACGGAGAAAGCAAAAATCATTGCATTGTTCAACCAGATCGATACGAACTGGGACAAAGCTTTGTATGGCCCAAACTACATCCCTTCTCTGACCCCGTTCAGTCAGATGAGCGATGATGCTCGAGTCGTCTTCATGTCTACACCCGACCATCAGGTGCAGATCTTGTTGGCTCAAAAAACGGTAGAGGTCAATTTGGTTCAGTGGATCAAGGAAAACTACCCGTACTTCCCAGGATAGGAAAACTCCAATGCAGCCTCTAATCCCGATGAAAGAACTGATCGTCACGGTCAGGAAGTTTGAAAGCTACTCGGTGCAGTACAGCAAGGACTTGTCGACCCTGCTCAAGAAACCGTACTGGATGACTAACGAAAGCTACTGTTATTTCGTGGGTGACAAATACAGTAACCGTTGGTCGTTGGTTCCTCGTGGTTTTGCATCCGACGGTGCTTCGGTGCCATCCTTCTTGCAGGGACTTGTTCCGGTGTGGGGAATTCACGGTGCTGCGGTTATCAACCATGACCGGATGTGTGAACTGGGCTACATCTGGGAACTCAAGCCAGACGGTACTGTGGAGAAGGTTCACCTGACTCGTCGGGAGATCGACAACATCTTCTTCGAATCCCTCAAGGTGGTGGGTGCTCCAGCAGACCTGCGCCGCAAGATCGAAGTGGGTGTCAACGCCTACCGCATCTTCACAAGACCTACTGTTCCAAATCCAAACACGGACAAGGAACGTTTCGAGATGAACTACCGGTCCAGCCGAGGATGGGCTGAACTGGATGGCAGCAGGTTATACGAGTATCTCGGCATCCCTACGTCTGAAGTGGCACTCTAACCACTCTACTCCACTGCTCCTTTCGGGCAGTGGAGTAGGTGGAGGAGTATTCACTGTCCGACGGTTGTGCCCCTCGTAATAGCCGAGAGGAGTCTTCCGGGAGTCGAGCCAGAGAGTTGGTTCATTGTGGAGCTTACAGAAAGCGCACTGTCATAAGCGGCAATCTGGCGGGTGAGGTTAAGACGGTACTTCTGCAAGCTGTACACCTGCTCTACCAAACTCAGACCACCGAGAACTGCCATGAAATCGTTGAACGGGTTGGAGTCGTCGAATACCTTTGTGTCCCCGGTCACGAAGCTTGCTGCACCAGCAGCTACCACCTGACCTGTACGCGAGGTTCCTTCTTCACCAGTGATCACGCCCTTAGCCGTGTTATAGATGCCATCCGCAGCGACACCCACGGTTTGGGCAAAGCCGTTGATCGCCCCAATATCAGTGGAGATAGGCATCGCAATGAGCGAGGTCATGTCCATGATGCTGAAGGAGATATCGATCCCCATTGGATCGCCTTCACGGTTGCGCGAAAGGTTACCAACAGCACGAGTCAGGGTCAGGCTATCAATCATCCCCAACTTGATCGAGCAAATGTTCTTGCAGTACGCTTCGCAGAGCAAAGGCGCCGTGTAAGACGCAGGACCTGTGCTGAGCGGAAGTACGCCTGCCAAGAGCATGGACACAATCGCCCAGATACGCTGGAACTGTGCCATTGGCGAACCCGACCAACTGCGAAGGTGGATCGTGAACGAAGGTCTTGGCAGGGATGCACTGGCCGACTGCCACACTTGCGGCATGTCAACGAATGCGTTACCCATAAAGGCAGACAGACCGTCTACCGAGAGCGATGTCGCAATACCAGCCGCCACACTCTTAACACCGGACATGAATGAGTCAACCAGACCCACCCCTGTTTGGAATTCAGCGGCGTCGAAACGAAGCGAACGAGCACTGCTGACGATCCCGTTGTACTTGCCTTGCGCGGCAGACTCACCAGCGGAGTTACTGAACGACTCAGTGCTCGACCCAGGGTTGTTAACCCGATAGGTGATGAACTGGTTACCATCGTTCAATACGGAGAGAGCCGTGGATTGCACTTTCTCACTGAACCCGTAGTTGGCTCGGTTGCCTTCTTGCATCTTCGCGGTCAGAACGGCGTTGTCCTGATCCTGAGCCTTCACCCAGTTCTCTTCGTCTTCCAGATACTCAGAGATGTAGTCTTCGATGTTCATCGGATTAGCATCGACCAGGCCACCGAAGCCTGTACTGTTGGTTTTCACCAGCCAGTTTGCGAGTGAGCCCACAAACCCTTGCAGAGATTCTGCCTTGGTTGCGATCATGTTCACCCGGTGCTGGAACCTGAGTGACAGACGGGAGTATCTCGTAGACACAGCCATCAAGTCGATACCACCCTCCTTACGGAAGATGTCGGGCAGACAACGATTGTACGCCGCGATCTCTTGAGCACGCTGTTCGATCTCAGCCTTACTCTCACCACGACCACCAACCCGAGGGATGATGTTGCGGTTGACAGCGAGGGTGTTGGCAATGTTGTTAGCCGCTTGCCAGAACAGGTGCATCTTAGGCTCGAGGTAGTAGTACTTAGTCACCTGAACACCGGCGAAGAAGTACAGCGCACGACCCACCATGATGGCAGGCGCTACCGCATAGCCCATGATCGTGCCAAGGATACGACCGCCCTTAAAGAACAAGTCCGTGCCTTGACCGGTACGTGCCACAGCCGAAGCCTCAGCGTCGTAGAAACGACCGAAGAAGTTAAGGAGTGGGTTCGTCTTGGGTAGACCAAAACGAAGTGTCAGGAAGGTGCCGTTGTCGTTCATCATCTCTGAGTAACGACGACCATACCCTCGAGAGCCTACAGGGCTACGAGCCTCACCTCGGCTGTTCTCACCAGCAAAGCCGTTACTGTAGATCGGGTTATCGATCCCAGCAGGACGCCCGGCGAGAATACCAGAGACCTTGATGTCAGCGTACCGGCACCATTGAGGTGGTGGGTTGATCTCCATCGATCCGCCCATCGTGGTATCGCCGTACTTGATGCGTGCATCACTGGTAAACCGGTGATCACGGTCAAGCTTTGGCAGCTTGTCCTCGTTCACAAGGAAACAAGTACGCTGCCAATCGTTGTTGTCGAGCATGTTAATGACTGGCATGTTGCGAGCCCTTTTGGTAGTTAAACCGTCATAAGGTATTCCTCCCAGACCCTTACGAGTCTGGGAGGAATGGGTTACATCGTGTAGTTCCTTTCTTTACCCATGGACATCGGCCCTACTGGGGTCGGTGCGGGTTGTGCCGGTGGTGGAGTGCCCATCTGCTTAGCGATCGCCTGCATACCAGCCAGGATACCGCCAAGCTTATCGTTCATCGCGATCTGTTGATCGAGTTGTTTACGCGCGATCTCGGCGAATGCGCCATCCATCGCAGCGCCCCGTTCGCTAGACACGGTGCTCTGAGCACTGTTGTTGTTTGCTCGCTCAACCTGTTGTTGCGGAGGTGTTGCTGTAGGTTGATACGAAGCGGTTTGGAGTCCGGAAGATGGTTGAGGTGCCGAAGGTGCTTGGGTGGGTGGCTTGCTAATGTCAGACGAAGAGTTATTCGCTTCTCGCATGGCCACAACGTCAATCCCAGGTGCCTTCTCAGCCCCGCCAGCATCGCCAGCCTGTCCAGTTGGTTGTACCAGTTGCCCGCCCGGTTGAACACCCGCGTTCGGCAGAGCAGCCGTTCCAGTAGCAGCGACTTCAGTTCTGGCAGCATTTTCAACATTGCCACCAGGCTTGTAGTTCTTCGCATACTCGCCCATCTGGTTGCCGTAGAGCTTACGGTTGGTCGTGAGTCGTTGCGACAACACCGCCGTAATCTCTTCGACCGTACGTGAACGTCCCTTGCCCTTATCCGTTTTGAAGATGGTTGGGTTGGCTGTTTCGAAGCTCGGATACAGTGAACCACCTGTACGACCCGGGTTCCTCAAGAACGTACGCCATCCCGCACCACCCAGGAAGTGGGACATGTAGATATCCACGTCCGTAGCTTTGCGACCCATCTGTTTCTCGAACTCTTGCGCGTTATCACGCATGTAGAGTGCGGTGAACAATGCGTTGGCACGCGGATCGGTTGCCGGGGTGCCAGGAGCAATCCCGTAAGCCTTCGCGTACTTCTTCATCATCCCAGCCCAAGTACCCGGTACAAACTGACCCAGACCTTGTGCCGCACTCGTACCCGGTTTTGCCCGAGAGTCGAAATTGGACTCGGTAGCGATTACGGTAGCCATCATGTCTGCTGGTAAGCCAGTCATTGCAGCAACCGCGGCAATCAGATCCTTGTGCTCCTCGTAACCCTTGCCCCCTTTCGGGAACGGGAGAGAGTTCACATCGCCTTTATCGCCACCGCCCGGGTGGTTAATGATGACCTCCTGCCCTGGAGGAATAGCCATAGTCCCATTGGCTTCGCCACCACCCGAACCACCACCTCCACTGTAGCCGCCCCCGCCGCCAATGTTAAGCCCAGAACCCGTAGACGACTTGGGTACTTCCGACTGGGTGTTGGTTTTGCGTGCAGCCAGGAAGGTTGCATACGGACTGCTTGGGTCGACTTTAGGTTTCTCTTCTTTATTGCCAAGACCAAAGAAGTCCTTGACCTTATCGAAGATCCCCGTACCGTTTTCCGAAGCCTGTCCTTTGACATTACCCTTCTTGCCAGACTCTTCGTCCAAGCGCTTCTGGGTCATCCCGTCCTTCAGTGCCGCAAGGTTTCCGTCGATACTGCTCTTCGACATGTTCGGTTTGACGCCGTACATCGGACCGAGAGGAATATCCCAGACCGGTACACGCTTGTTCTGCCAGCTACCTTGCGCGGTTGCAAGATCCAACGCGAGGTCGTACTGGTCTTCCGCTTCCAGTTCGAGGTGAGCCTCGCCTGGGTTCATGGCTGGGTAGAGTTTCTTAACAAAGCCTACGTGTTTCAAGTAGACTGGCAAGAAACGCATCTCAAACCACGATACGAACTGAGCCCAGCTATCAGAGCCAATGTCACCCGCAGCAAAGAAAGGACCAACCTTATCGATCAGATCATCAACCGTACCACGGAACACCGCCGAACCATCCGCTTTCGCTTTGGTCATTGGCAGAGCCGCTTGCTCCAACTCAATTAGAGCCCGTACGCCGTTACGATCCATCTCAGCCAGACCGTAGGTCTTAAACCGAGCCGTACGCAACGCATCCAACGATGTGGTTGGATACAGCTTGCCGCTAGGGTTAGCCGGATCGCTGTTGAACTTCTCAAGGTTGCTACCCTTATCCCCCACCGAGGCAGATACAGCGCCCAAACCAACAGCGCCCAATGCCCCGGAAATAACTTGCTTGCCGGTTTCGGTATTGGCGAGCATACCCAGAGGAGTGACCTTAGCCACGACCCCACCCAATGTAGCCAGGAAGCCCTTAGGTAGGTCGTCTTGCGCTTTCTTCTCTGCATCCTTGTAGAGAGCATCGATTGCGCCGGTATCGGTCAGGCACTTGGTGCCAGCACCCCAAGGAGAACTGGCGACGCGATAGGCGTGCATCAACCCACGCGTCATCCGGATGGCTGAAAGGAACTCAACCTTCTTATCCTTGTCGATCTTGTCATCGTTGTCACCGAGCTTCTTGTAATCGGCACCAACTTTAGCCATAGCAACGACGTTGGCAATGAACACCGGTTTGAATCGGCCTTCTAACCAATCGCTGAATGTCTTAAGTTGCATGGACGGCTTACTGAAGTCGATGTTGAATACGCTGGCTGCTTCCTGCAACTGCGCTTCATCGATTTCGATCGTAGCACCTGTGGCGTTTACCTTGGCGTACGGCAACATGCGTTCTTCAAACTCGAGCAGGTCTTTCGCATTGCCCGAGTCTTCTCCGTCGTGACCGTATTGCGCCAGACGGAACTTCTGAAGCGGACGATCTTTGAAAGCATCGTACAACTTCCATGCACCATAACCAATAGCCGCCACTGCACCCACTGCCAAAGCACCGAGGACAATTGGGGAGGCCAACAAAGCAGCCAACCCAGTACCCGCAGCCGCCAGGCCACCCATGATCGCAGTACCAGCACCCGTCATTGCGGTACCAGCAGCCGCTGCACCTGCCGAAAGCGCACCACCAAAACCTGCTTCCAGGCCGGCCATAGCCGCCATTCGCGCACCCGTGCTTGCAGCCGCACGGCCAAGACCTGCACGGATACCACCGTTAGGCAGAAGTTTACCCAGTCGACCAGCACCAGGTACTTTCTTACCCCATCCCTTAACGCGATTCCAACCACGTTTCATTCTTCCAGGGCCACGACGCCCTCGACGACCCCCACGGCCTTCACCACGCAATCCATCACGGATATCTGCGAGGTCAGCCGCATCACTCAGGCCGAAGCCATCATCGTCCTCTTCTTCCTCTTTTTCTTTCTTACCGCCAAAGAGTTTCTTGAGCAGGTCTTTACCCCCACCCAGCAAACCACCCAAAGCACCCCAAGCACTGCTGCCTGTGATCTTGTCCTTAGCAGTTCCAGCCAGACCCATCGCCCGGTCCTTCATCTGCTCCATCCAGGAACCTTGACGAACACCGTTCTCATCAACGCCTGCACCACGGCGGCGGCGACCTGGGTTCATCTCGATCAAGTTCTCAAGGATCTGCACTTGAATCTGAAGCTGTGCATTGGCGATAGACTTCTCAGTCCCATCGACCCCAGCAAGAGCTGCTTTGATACCGCCCTTACCACCCTTGGAGAACATCCCGGTTAAGCGACCCCACTGCTTAGAGACAAAGCCCTTCACAGAGGCAACGCGATCGCTCATGTTGGCACGCAGGGTTTGCAGGTGACCCTTAGCCAGATTCATGATGCCGCCGAACCCAGACTTCAGAGAACGACCCCACCGATCGACCAAGCCTGTACGCATGTCTTCAGCAGACAGCACCAGATTGCCTTGAAGGTCTACGATGTTCCCTTTGATATCAGACAGCTTCTTGATGACGGTTTTGGTAGCCTCGTCGATGTAAGCACCGTTGCGGACCATGTAAGCCAGCAGACGCGGTTTGTTCTCGCCCTTGACGTAGACATCATTCAAGGTGTTGAACTTATCCATCGCCCAGTCAAAGCCCTTACGGATAGTCGCACCCACAGAGCCGAACTTACCAAGAACACCGTCCTTGATAGCACTGGCCTTATCACCCACCCACTTCACACCCTTCAAGAGCAACTCACCGCCGGAGCGATCACGAAGACCTTGTTTGATCTGCTCGAGGGTCAGTACGACGTTGCCATCTTCATCGATGACCGCACCCTTAATGTCAGACAAACGGGTAATGACGTCGTTGGTCAATTGATCCCGGTACTTACCAGCCTTGAGCAGGTTGGCTTGGAGAGCTGGGGAATTCATGCCCTTGACATAGATGTCACGGATTTGACCGTAACGATCGTCAAGCCATCCCTTAGCCACCTTACCACCGGCACTCGCCATCTCGCCCGCAGATTTGAACAGGCCTTGAGCCCGCGACTTCATACGACCGAGGTGATTACGCGCCATGTCAAAGCCAGTTCGAGCATGACCCATCCCCGCAGTACCCAACTCGCCAGCACGCTTCTTGAAGGCAGAAAGCCTGCTTTGGATATTGGACTTAAAGCGGTTGCTTGCAATTTCCCGATGTGCTGTGACGTTCGCAGTCAAACGCCCGTCAGTGGTGATATCCATGATCTCTTCGACCATCAGATTCAACCAACCCAACTGTTCGCTGCGCTCGTGCTGCCCGGCCCGTGTAATCTCGATCAGCTCTTGCATCTGATCCGGGTATTGGTAATCGCTACCTTGAACGTTCGGTGTCTCTGGGGGAGAGAACCCACCATTAATAATGATAGGCTGAACCATCCGGTCGTAATCAATGTTGAAGATTTCGCCCAGCTTCTCGTAGTCCATCCCCAGACTACCACGCGACGTACCACGGTTGGTACCCAGACTCACCCGGTTAGGGGCTGGACGAATGGTACCCGAACTTGAACCCCGACCCAACTTCAGTCGAGGATTGCCATTACCAGAACCCAACTTGATCTTCGCTGCGCGTGCACGGATACTACCTGGACCCGTACGCTTCTTCGCATCGTTGACTGTCGGCAGGTTGATAACATCTGGTACTGGCAGTGGAGACCCAGCAGGACGCTTCTTCCGACGACGACGGCGTTTGCGGCCGTTTACAGGAGTAGGGTCGGCAGGGCCATTAGCAGGACCGTTACCAGGACTTGGTAGATCATCGTGAATCCCCAGATAGAAGTCGATGGCTTTGTCGAAGTCGATGCGCGGCATACCACCGGTGATTGTGATGATGCCCAGCTCAATCATCTCATCCCGATAACCTTCCTCGATCAACTGACGAACCAAACCGGTTGGGTCAGCAAAACCAGCACTGATGGAGTTGGACTTCTTCGAGTGTGCGTTACGCAGTGCAACAGCGTCCGCGTTGTCCTCGTTGAACGAACCGTCACCATTGAGCGAATAGCGTTTGGCTACGAACTCCTGAAGCTTCTTCTTGGTTTCGGCATCAGTCCCTTTCCCGTAGATCTCACCCTTGCCGATGTTCTGTGGCGAGAATGAGAAATGACGCATGTTGATTTCAGCAACGTGACGACGCAGTGCCGCACGCTCCTTCTTACCCAACTTCATGTCAGGGTCAACTTCACGCATCAGTTCATCAAGGTTCTTCTGGTTCCGTTCGACGTGGTAGCTGCCAGCAATACGACTCTTGGCCTCTTTCAAGGTTTGAGACATATCGGTGAAGGTACCTGTCTGCATGCTATACCGAATCATCGGTACGTTTTCGTTACCAGTACGTGTCTTGACCAACTCGTGGTGCATGCGCGCCAGCAAGCCCGGGATGATTTCAACGATAGCCCGATTAGTGAGCTTGTTGAAGTTATCCGGCATATGCCCGGCTTCGGCATCCCCACGACCCAGGTTACCATTCAAGGACTTCTTGTGGAGCATCCCACGAAGGCCATCAAGAATGTTGCCCTTGAGGGTGTAATTGTAGTCACGACGGTGAGCCTGTTCGTTGAGCTTACGCCCACCAGACTCAAGGTAGTCTTCTGCCCGACCCTGGTATTTGTTGAAACCCTGGATCTTGCTGAAGGCGTCCTGAGCACGCTTACCGTACTTGTTACTGCCCCAGTCAGCAGCCATGCCGAACAACATCTCCATCACAGTGGAGCTATCGCCCATGCCTTGGGCTTGCATCTCGGCCATCTCAGAACCGAGGTCAGCAATGTCCCGACCACCACGACGGACTTGTAGCAATTTGTCCTTGAGGTGGCTGTTCAGGTTCTTGCTGATACCGGCTGCTGTCTTGCCCAGGTAATCGGCAGTGTTGCCAAAGAGACCTTCACTGACCCGGCCCAACATCTTCTGGCTGGTCAAGCGTTGGAACTCTTCGCTCTGCTTGATCTTCTGCGCTTCTGGCAGGGCGGTGTTCTTAACCACCTCACCCAGACGGTTAACCATATCCGCTTGGGCTTTGTTGCTGGACTCGATGAAGTCACCGAGCATGTATTGCTGAGTCAACGAGGACTCAAGCATCATGCGTTTCCAACGACTGTCTACCCGTTCCTGATAATCGCGGGACAGGTTCAGACTGTTGTCGATGGAAGACAGCAGCATGGTGGTGCTTTGAAAGCGCTTGTTCGCCCGGGTCTGATTCAGGACTTTCTCAGCCTGAGCTTGTTCACGGTTCTCTTTGTTACCCTGAGCGACCGCACCGAAGATTTCTTCCAGGCGCCCGTTAACGTTCTCAGTACGCTGCTGGCCGGCCGATTTGCTCCAGGATGCGTCTTCGGTAATCCCAGCCTTCTCAAGCAGCTTGTAGACGGCGTCAGGTACCTTACCTTTGAGAGACGGGGTAAGCTTGCCCAGCGATTTGCGAAGATCGCGTTGTGTTTCATTCAGTTCAGAGAAGGTCGTATCGTATAGACCTTTGAACTGACGAGCGGCTTCGAATGCAGGAGTGATGCCCTTACCGTAAGACCCCGGCAAAGTGCGTTTAAGAGTTTGTTCGATAACGCGTGGATCGGTGATGACTTTCGCGCCAGCCTTGAGTGCCGACTTGGCAGCTTTGGCTACCGGCTTACGATCATCCTTACCACCACCGCCCGGGTCCACCTCATCGAAGTCGAATTCTGGCCAGTCGAAATCTTCGATACTGTCCAGATCCTTGTTGGATATGTCCTTCTTATTGGCCATAGCTCTACCCGTTATGGTCGGTTTAAATAGTCATAGGTTATCCTTGACTCGTTTCGAGGTTCTCATGAGCAGAAGTAAAACACCTACTAACCTGAGCATTATGGATGCCCAGAAGCCAGCCGTGCGCGCGCTGGCTAAGATCACCACGCTCGACATCTTCAATGGGGCAACTCAGGAATTACACCCTGAGGGTTTGTTCTCCACTGAGATCTTTGGTCGTGTAGGTGATCCGATTCGAGACAAGACTTATGCTCGCATCGAGTTGAAGGTTCCCGTATTCGATCCAAACATCTACGACATCCTGATCGGGCTTAAAGGTCTGTATCTGGAAATCATGGCGGGTCGTAAGTTTGCGATCTTTGATGAAGACCAGCGCGACTTCGTGGCCAGTGATCCTACCAAGGGCGATACCGGCTATGACTTCTTTTTCCGTAACTGGAAGAAGATCGAGTTTCGCCGGACTAACTCTGACCGCCGTGATGTGAAGATCCGCAACATTCAGCGTTATCGCGATGTGGCTGAGATTCGCAACTTCATCGTACTACCTGCCGGGTTGCGTGACATCGAGATTGCCGAAGGTGGTCGTCCTGATGAACACGAAGTCAACAGTC
The DNA here is from genome assembly GCA_036250285.1 of Pyrocoelia pectoralis. Taxonomy (NCBI): domain Eukaryota; kingdom Metazoa; phylum Arthropoda; class Insecta; order Coleoptera; family Lampyridae; genus Pyrocoelia; species Pyrocoelia pectoralis. The sequence continues at coordinate 11,330 of JAVRBK010000012.1, read as the reverse complement.
TGTATCGCAAGGTGATCTCTGCCTCGCGGGTTCTTGAGATTGGCGACTCTCAGGACTGGCGTGCAGTGAACGGTTCGCGCTTTATGCTGCAACGGGCTATCCACGAGATCTGGCAGTACTTCATGGCCTTCTCAGGTGGCAAGAACGGCTTCTTCATGCGCAAGGTGGCATCACGTAACGTGGTTAACGGTACGCGTAACGTCATCTCGGCTATGGATGCTGCTCCTGCGATCTTGGGTCGTGCGGGTAACCAGAACGTCAACGATACTCAGGTCGGTATTCTGCAAACGGCTAAGGGGATTCTGCCTGTCACTAAGGGCAACATCCGCCGTCACCTGATTAAGCACGTCTTCAGTGATGTGCCGGGTGATACCAATGCCAACCTGATTGATCCGAAGACGCTCAAGACGGTTACCGTCAATGTCCCGTACAAGGTGCGCGACTACTGGATGACCAGTGATGGCTTGGGTCGTGTGATCGACAGCTATATTGACGTGGCTGTTCGTGATCGTCCGATCATGGTCGAAGGACACTACATGGGTTTGATCTACGAGGGTCCTGATAAGACCTTCAAGATCTTCCACGACATGAAGGAGTTCCCTGAGTCGTTCAATATGACCGACGTCCGACCTCTGACGCTGACGGACCTGATTTACCTGACCAACCACCGCGACTGGCATGCGAAGTTCATTCTTCCAACCCGTTATCCGGTAACTGGTTTGGGTTCGATCTACCCTTCCCGTCCGAAGGTCACCAGTACCGTTCCTTCTGAGACGCGTACTGAACTGAACGACGACTGGGAGATCGACGAAGACTCGGAACTGATCCTGAGTTATCCGATTCGTGGCAAGGGCACGTACTACGACACCATGTCCGTACACCCCTCTAAGCTCTCAGGCTTGGGTGCTGACCACGACGGTGACCAGACTTCTGGTAACTACATTTACTCCCTTGAGGCTGTCGGTGAGTTGAACAAGCTGTTGAGCACTGCAACCTACTACCTTAACCCCAAAGGTGGTTTGCTCTCCAGCGTCAGCTATTACACCACTGACCTTGTTGCCCACAACCTCACCCGAGGCGCATGAGATGATTCTTTACGAACCGTTCTATCGAAAGTTCGGGGTGCATAAACGCGAGAGTCTGGCAGAGCCGCCGGTTTCCTCGACGGTAGGTGCTCAGTTCCCCCGGGCTCCGATGATTCACTACATTCCTGATGGACCTACTGACGTGGGTCCTGATGAGAACTGGTGGATGATCCGTAACCCGGAAGGTTCTGTCTACGTCCATCACGTCGAAGACATCGCCCAGGAATTCGGTAAGGTGACGCGTGGTCCGGGTAGCTTCACTCAGGCCATTACCCTGTTCCACCGAAGTCACCGCAAGCTGAACAAGATCGTCAGTTTGGCGACGGCGTTGAACAACCTCGAAAACCTCGTGGTGGTCAACTATGGGATGGCCACCCAGTTCTTCAAGTACACCACCAACCGCAACCTGGAATATCAGCGCAATGCAAACCTGCGTCTGACCGTCTGGAACAACGTGGCTGAATGGCTGGGTAAGACCGACCGTCACCAGTGGATTCCGATCAATATGCCGCGAGCACTGCCCTCGCTGCAAACTCTGATTAAAGCAGATCGTCGCTTTGACCAAGAGATGATCGGCAAGTTCTCGGCCATGGACAAACAGTTCCTGTACGACCTGTGGCTGTGGTGTGGTGAGAACCGCGCACAATCGGCTATCAGCAAGATCCCGGTCGAGCATTATAACCGGGTGAACCTGGTGTTGATGGTTGGCGAGTTCTGGACGGTTGTTAACCTCGAGCAGATCGACGTCTTCCGCAAAAGCGAGAAGTACCCGAAAGCCAACATGGACGGCGAACAGTTCCAGCGCCGCATCCTACGTGGCGTTATGTCTCTGCTCGAATACGCATTCGCTTCTGAGAGCGAGGCTGAAAAGGATGCCAAAGCAAAAAAGCCAGAGAGCGGCACGCAAGAGACGACGCCGCTCGTAGGGGAAGAAGAAGATCTGAGCGAAGATCAGAACTTCTGGGAAACGGAGGTGCCAACGAATCTGTTGGACCCGACGGCCAACCCATTGGCGAACAAGTCTCTGACGGCCCCGAAGTCAACCCTAACGAAAAACAGCAAAAGTTCTACGAGTGGCTCCGCGAAAGGGAAATCGGAACCGGAGTTCAAGGAAGACGATTCGGTTTTTGATGATGGTTCGGCTGCTGCTTCCAAAGAGCTGACCGACGATGCCATCGAGAAGGACTTGGCGGCACTGAATGAAGTCGATGCGATTCAAAGCAAAGAAGCCATTCAGACCATCATCAACCCGAACGAAGATCCTCTGATCGCAGGTATCACTAACCGTGCGAAAGCATTGGTGCGTGCTGAGGTTATCTCGGGTGCTGAGTATCGTCGTCTGCTCGCTCAGGCTGAGAAGTACAAAACCATCAAGAACCCATTCGGGCCAGGCTTGCTGCATGAAGCCATGGTGGTGACGGAAGAAGAGGTTAAGGTTGAGGAGAAGACCTTCAAAGTGGCCGGTCGTGTATTCGACGAGTCCATGCTGAAGTCCACCCATCCAGACCTGACCAAGAAGTACGTCAAAGAAACCCTGCACAAACACGTAGCACAGAACGTGCTGTCCATTCAGCGTGCGGGTGTGGTGGTTTCTGATCTGACCATGGATCGTCTGGTAACCACCTCGGGCAGTACCGAAGTCTACAAGGCCAAGTTCCATCCGATTGGTGGTGCTTCGACAACCTTCACCTTTACCCTGCCGACCGTTGAAGAAGACGGTACGTTCAAGACCGGTGGTACTCAATACCGTCTGAGCTGGCAGCGGGGTGATTTGCCTCTGCGTAAGGTCACGCCTCACCGCGTTGTACTGACCAGTGCTTATGGCAAGATCAACGTCATCGTGTCTGATCGCTCCATCTTCAACTACGAACGGTGGTTGCAGAATGCGATCGGTGCAGCAGCGTTGGAGGAAGGTTCGGGCATTACGGTGGTTCGTCGTGGTAACGTGTTCGACTACACCCTGAAAGCACCGAAGTCGTACTCTCTGGTATCGCGGGCATTCCACCTGTTGTCTATCAAGGGCATGAGCCTTAACTTCAAACACAGTGACTTGGTGAGCCAGTATCAGGAAACCATGGTCAAGCAGTGGGAGAAGGACGGTGAGCGTCTGCTGGTGGGCTTCTCTGGCAAGAACCCAGTTGTTGTTACACAGGAAGGTATCTACCAGATCATCAAGGGTGATGCGGTAGTAGACCTCGGGTACTTTGAAGACATCTGCGGTCTTGACCGTAGTAAGGCGGCTACTGAAGTTGCCATGATCAAAGTGCTGGGTCAGCAAGTATCGCTTGGCGTTGCCATGGCGTACTACATCGGTCTGGGCAACCTGCTTCAACTGTTGCGTATTGAACACCGTCGTGTGCTGTCGGGGGATCGACTGAACCTTCTGCCGCATGAATCGTCGATTCGTTTCTCCGACGAGACGTTGGTCTACTCAACCCGAGACATCAAGGGGTCGATGCTGATCTCCGGCTTCAAGTTCTACAAGGACCAATGCAAAGAGACAAGCATTTATGCGTTCGATAAACAAGGGGTGTATGTCGACATCCTGGACGCCAGTGCTCGCAACACCCGTTACACCGGTGAGCTGAATCTGCTCAATGACATGTTCATTGATCCGATCTGCGAAGAGATGCTCAAGCGCATGAAGGAGCCGACCAACTGGTTCCCGCTGTTGATGCGTGCGGCTGATCTGCTCTCCACCGAACAGTCTCCGGATGAGATGGACGGTGCGGAGATGGTGTTCCGTGGTTACTCTCGCTTCCCAGGCGCTGTGTACAAGGAGATGATTAACAGCCTGCGTAAGTACAACCAGAAACAGAACATGGCCAAGACAGGGATTGACATCAATCCTAGCGCTGTGTGGATCTCGGTCACCAACGATCCTGCTGTACGGATCTATGATGACTCCAACCCAATCCAGCAATTGCGTTCCGACGAGATCGTGACGTACATCGGTGAGGGCGGGCGTAGTAAACGCACCATGGTGGCGAAGACCCGTAAGTTCCACAAGAACGATGAGGGTACGGTCTGCGAGGCAGGTGTGGACAGTGGTGACGTAGGTATCAACATCTACCTCTCTGCCAACCCACAGATCGTCGACACCTTCGGTAACACGAAGCGGTACGACTACAAGGAGGGTGGTGCAACTCCGATGCTGTCTACCACGGCGTTGATCGGGCCTGCACTGGACGTCGACGATCCAAAGCGTGTAGTGTTTGCAACCATTCAACATGGTTCTGGTATTGCTGCGGTAGGCTACAAGCCGATGCCGTTCCGTACCGGTATGGACGAAGCACTGGCACACCGTAACAACCGCAAGTATGCCTACGTGGCAACGGGCGAGGGGGAGGTGCAGTCTATTAAAGGTGGGGTGATGCGTGTCCGTTATGACGACGGTAGCATCACGGCTGTTGAGATCGGTCGTGTCTATGTCAAAGGGGCAGGTCATACCTACCCTGCTGAACTGGCTACAACCGTAAAGGTAGGCGATCATGTTTCCGAGGGTGACGTACTTGCTTACAACACCAGTTGGTTTGAGCAAGATTACTTCAACCCACGACACGTCGTTTATAAGGCTGGCGTATTGTGCCGGGTGGCTTTGTTCGAGGCTCCAGTTACCCACGAGGATAGCTCGGAGTTCAGTCCAAGAATCGCTGAAGCAATGCGTACTTATGAAACCGTAGCACGGCCTGTGACTCTCCCCTTCGATACTGAAGTTCGTGAGATCGCATTGCTTGGCCAGCAGCTCCAAGTGGACAGTATTCTATGTGTTCTGGAGGATTCGACCTCCACAGCCGCAGGTCTGTTCGACGAGACGACAATTGATTCGCTTAAGCTGTTGGTCAACAACAACCCAACGGCAAAAGTGGCTGGATCATTGGACAGAATCGAAGTCGTCTACAACGGCGATATCGAGGACATGTCCCAGTCGTTGCGTGAGATTGCTGAGGTAGCGGATGCGCAGGTGGCTAAGCATTCCAAGGCCATGGGCAAAGGTCCGGAGAACTGCCGTAACAGCGAGAGTCTTCGCATCGACGGTCAGCCGCTTCAACTCAACACCATTGTTATCACCTTCCACATCACTTACAGCGATGACGCATACACCGGCGACAAAACGGTGTTCTGCAACCAGATGAAATCGATTGCCGGTGGTGTTATGTCCGGCATCAACGAGACTGAATCTGGGTTGGAACTGGATGCGGTCTTCTCGGATACATCGAACGAAGCGCGTCTGGTGCGGTCGTCTCGTAAGGGCGGGATGTATAACTCCCTGCTGCGCAGGATTGGTCGAAACTTCGTAGCGAACTACCGGGGGTAAAACCCCGGTTACTTAATGAATAGGGGTCAGGCATGTTTAACGAAAACGTTCGCAACAACGCATTGGCAGCAGCCGTAAGCATCGCCGCTTCCGGTCGTGCTCTCAACCCAATGCCCAACACCTTCCTTGATACCCTCGTCACGCTGGCCAAGAATCAGGCAGCCGTTGATCATGCGGGTCAAGTTTCGGGTGAGTTGACTCTGGCCGAATCTCCAGCCAAGCAGTTCAACGCTGTACTGGATGATCTGGTGACCAGCTCCGCTCAAGTGTTGCTGCGTACCCAGAACCTGGCTCGCACCGACGCTGTGCCGATGATTCGTCAGATCGTCGAACAACTGGGTAAAGTGGTTAACCCAGACGTGCCGTACGCGTACACCCGCATGGCCGTTGATCAGTTCGTCTATCCTGAGATCTGGTCGAGCGATTACCTGCGTGCTGCTGCCAAGCACTGGCGCCTGTCGCCTGCTCTGGTGGAAGAGCGTGTTGGCGAGAACATCTACCAGTCGTTTGAAGAAGACTTCGGTGGTGACTTCCTCGCACTGTCCAAAACCGGTCTGCCGGAAGTGGATCGCATGATCGGCGTTATCCTGGCCAACTACTCGGTCGAGAAACTGCGCGAGATCTTCAACAATACGTTCATCAGCGGTTGGGTTCCTTATACCTACCGTGCTGACCGTTTCGTTGGCGGTTACGATGCGATGGTGCTGGTTCACGTCTGGGCTACCAACCTCAAGGACCCGGACAAACTGCCAAGCAAGACCGCGTACAGCAAGGTTCAGTACCTGGACATCATCACCAGCATCATCGCCGCTACCGGCAAACATATCGGTGTTGCGATCGATCGTCGTGAAAGCGACATCCGCAATGAGCGACTGGTGTTGGAAGCCACTGATTCGCGCGTACTGGTTAACGGCGACGTTTATCAGGAATGGCTCAAGCGTGAAGAAGAAGGTGCGTGTGCCGAAGTTCTGCTGGGCGCAACTGTCGACAGTGCTGATGCGGTAACGCTGACCGGCAATCAACTGCTGGCCAAAGCTCCGGTCTACCTCAAGCGCTGGAACAGCTACGTCACCATGACTGAGCAGAAAGAGCGCGAAAGCCTCAAGTCCACTCTGCGCAGTGAACTGTTCCGCATTATGGCCGACACGGTTCGTGAACGCCTGGCAGCGGGGTACCTGAACGAGAAGGACACCGCTTTCACCAAGCTGGATAAGTTGGTGCGCGAGTGCAATCTTCAGCAGAACAATCCGTACTACGCTGTTCGCGGCATTGTGCTGGAACTGTTCTTCTGCGAAACCGACGTGGGTACGTTCGTCTGCATCATGGACGAATTGGCGGCCGATGACAAAACCATGACCGATCCTGAAGATCTGGCCGTGATGGCAACCGTCTACCATGTCAGCCGCTGGATTGCCAAGTTCATCCTCGATGCCTCTGCTGGTCTGTCCGACGGCGATACCAAAGGCAAGCAGCGCCTGAGCGATCACAACACGCTGATCTTGGCTGCCGCGGCAACTCTGGCCAACTCTCTGATCCGTCAGGTGCTGGGCAAACAGGTTGGTAAAACCATCGCTGGCAACTCCATCAAAGACAGCGCCTTGTCTGCGATGGTGGTAGCGGCCATCAAGAACGCCCTCAAGTTGTAAGGACTAGCCGATCATGGATATTTCAAAACTCACGCGTGATGATGCGGTAGTGAAGAAAGCGTTCGTGGTCGGTGCGGACGGTACTTGGGTCGCGACGAAAGACTTGAAAATCATGGTCCCCGCTCGCTACATGGAGCGGGGTTTGGGTGCGCTGGAACCCGATGTGTTTACTATCGCGATCTTTGCAATCATCGTCGATAATTACTATGGGGTTTCAGCCTGGCCAAACATGATCCGTCTCACCCCTACGGATATTTCGTATCAGGACCATCAGGACACGCCGTACATCATCTTCCACTTCCCTAAGGGGTCGGTGATCAGCCCTGCACTTAAGTTGGTGATGGCAGATACCATGCTGTTCTTTACCTACGACGAGTTCACGGCTAAGGGCAACTCTGTTTGGTTCTTTGATTACGACGATCTACCAACGCCTTTCGAGAATGCGCGCGATTCTCTTGGGATTAAAGTGGCTGCCAACCACTCAATCATGGAAGTGATCCAAGCCAAGTGTGCACGCGATGCCAACGATAAGACTCGTCCTTATCGTGAAACGCTTGGTGAAATGGCGATCGTTCCGCTGCGAAGCGTTACGTTCGGTCCCGACAACACCATCTCACGATTGTCCGGTTCGTTCTTTAAAGAGGGCGTGCTTGCTTCACTGGATAACCCGTGCGATAAAATGACCCCGATTGAAGATCAACTGAAAAGGTAGGTAAGGATATGGCAGCCGAACAGATTCGGTACCGCTGCACCGCGCTGGTGGGTACCAACAAGAAAGGCGTTCTCAAGCCGATTGACGGCGGCTACTACCGCATGACAGTCGGGGGTTTCAACATCCACAACGCTAACGGCGTTTATTACGCTCTTGGCAACGTGCAAAAGCTTTTCGAAAGTCCTAACAGTGACTTCCGTCGTCGCATCAAGGCGGGGTGTCTGAAGGGCGAGAATGGGCACCCTCTGCGTGGGAGCATGTCCAAGTCCGAGTTCTTCTCTCGGCTGAACCGTATCGAGGAAGGCAACGTTGCAGTTCACTTCCGTGACCTGTATCTGGACTACGACAACTACAAGTCGGAATCCGGTTTCCCTCAGGTTGGCGTCATTGCTGAACTGACGCCTTCGGGTACTCACGGTCCAGCGTTGCAGAAGTCTCTGGACAACCCGCACGAAGAAGTTTGCTTCTCTGTTCGCTCGGCTTGCGAAGAGGTTGAAGAAGCTGGCAAGATCGTGCGCTACACCCTGGACGTCGTGACCTACGACTGGGTGGTTGAGGGCGGTGTTGGTATCGCTCGTAAATACTACTCGATGGGTCTGGAAGATATCAACGGTGATCTGATCGTGACTCCTGCGGTTATGGAAGTTGCGCTGGAAAACGCGAAGATGCTTTCGGGTCTGGAATCGGCAGAGGTTCACAAACTGATGTCGCTTCAAGAGAACGTGGGTTGGGCCAAGCCAAAAGGCTCTTCCTTCTTCCTGCCTCCTTCGGCTGGTTGGAAATAAGTCATACACTCCCTACTCCCGTTAAAAGGAGTAGGGAGCTTATACCGCCAGTTAAACAGAACATAGAACTAGAACATTTATGTGAACCGATCTTCAATTGGTTTATCAATCTCAATTCAGACGAAGGAAGTAACCCCATGACCGTACATAAGAAGCTGTCCGCACCTGTCGCAATGCTGTCCGACAACCTGCGCAAAGGCTTCACCGATCGCGGTGTTCTGGAAGGGTCGACTAAAACCCTGAACATGGATGCCAAAGAACTGAACGCTTTCCTCGACGGCTATACCACCACCGTCGGCGAAGTTACTCGTCCAGTAACTGGCGAAGATATCCAAGCGGTGAGCAATTTCCGCGAAGACTTCAAACAGGCTTCCCGTGTCGTCGGCATCGATCTCGGCTTCGAGCACTTCGAGCAAAATCCTGACGCTGACCGTTTCATCCTGGAAACCAACCTCACCGACAACCTGCGTTACAACTCGGCGGTGTATCGCCCAGGTAGCGAAGAAGAAGCTGGCGAGAGCGGTAATGATTTCACTGCAATGATCGATCACGGCGAAGTGTCTGCTGACTCCAAAACCATCAGCGAACATTTGGCCAGCAAGCGCAAGGCGTTCACCAAGGCTGCGGCCAAGAAGTAAGTACCGAATACTCAGGTCCTGAAGCACTGCTCCTTGCGAGGAGTGGTGCTGACCTATTGCCCTAATTTCTTTATTTGGAGTTTCCATGTCCAACTACGCTTACACTCTGCCACTGGTAACTGACCTTGGCGTGATGTACGAGGCTCAAATTCAGGTTAACCCTGAAGCTCTGCACGACCTGCCGTCTACCCCGTTCAACATCACGGGTGATATCGACAACGGCGCTGCTGCAAAAGAAATGGCACGCATGACTGATCACGTCGCGCGTAAAGAGTTCCAGAAGCTCGTTGACGCCGAGGATTTCAAAAAGACACAGTCGTCTATCCCTGTTGAGCGTTTGCCCAACTACGGCGATGTGGTGATGCGTGTGCTCTTCATGGGCAAGTATCGAATTGAGAATCGCATCCTGCGGGTTGTGGTTCATGGGCTGGATCTTCACTTCAATGAAGTTGACGACACCAGCTACAATACCGTGTTGGAAGCAGCGCGGTCGGCAATGGTCGGTATCTACGGCCAGGAGTTCTACGATGACGTCATGGGCGATACCATGATCGTTCAATTCCACATCGTGCGGATGGGCGAAGTTAAAGTCGTCAATCTCGAAGGCATGGCTGAACAACCGTGCCGTGCGGCTAAGCTGTTTGATCTGCTGAAAGAACTGTGCCTGACTCGGTTGAACCACGGCGCATTGCCGGATGGGCGCTCTACTCTTATCGGTTCGGGCAATACCGAAAGCTCATTCAGCGTGACGCCTTACTCGTATTCCAACCCAGTTCCTGAGAAGGAAGAAGTTGAGCGAGTGCAAGGGTTGAAGTTGGACTTCAGCAATGAAGAACCAAACGCCTGCATCACCATGCGCTTTGAGCGAGTGATGGGCGGCAACCCTTCAATCACCCGGGTGGTTCCTGGCCCATGGCAGTTGGTACCATCGAAGTTTGCAGAACGCGTTCAGTTCCGTGACTTTGATAACAACCCTACCGATATCCCGTACGGCGTCTGCATCATACTGGCTACCGCCATCAGTGCAGCGGCCCGTTCTATCTCTGACTTTTTCAACGAGGAATAACATGAAGATTCCATCGACCAACCATTTCGTCTTTACCGACAATGGTTTCATCTACGAACAGCAAGCTCAGTTGAGCGGCTACCCGAAGAATGAAAAAGAATTCGTCCAGCAAGAATTCTCCAAGCTGGCCAACTCCCCGCGGTTCCTGGAGGGTCTGAAGACTCAGCTCCTGATCAGCCCAGGCGGTGTTGGTCCTGGTATGCGCGTCCTGTTCGCCAAGTGGCGTATCGAGCGTGAGCGTGACAGCAAGATTGTGCTGACCATGACCGTGCGTGAGTTCATTGCTCAGGTGCGTGAAGCAAGCATTGATATCCCAGGACTGCTCTCGGCACCCTACCCTGAAATGGGCGAAGAAGCCGCGGTCAACTTGGTGAACATTGTCGGTCTGGACAACGTCACCAAAGACTACCTGCTGACCTGCATCATCATGGGCGACATTATCCCTGAGCATGCTGCCCGTGCTGCGGTTTTCAATCAGATGGACAAAGAGATCGGTGGCATCCTGACGTCCTATTTCAACAGTCAGAATGGGCTGGTCGAAATCTTTACGCGTCAGTTTGAAAGCTTCCAGCTGGCTGTTGAACCCAACGAAGAACGCAACAAGACTGGCGGTCGGCATTACAACGTCGGCGTATTGCCGTTCAACACTGAACTCACTGGGTTCAGCTATCTGTTGTCGGCGAGCGAGTTGCTGCCCAAGACCTTCACGGCTCGCTGCATCACGGCACTGCCAGACCCAAGCCTGATGCAAGAAGCGATCTGGGAACTTCAGGAATATGGTTTCGACCGCCGTCCTAAGGTAGCGGAAGAATCAACCACCCCGCATCAACAGGTGTTCGATGTCGCTGGCATCGCGTTGATCTCGGCCAAGACGTTCCACTTCGTTGGCAACAGCAAGAAGGACTTTGTCCAAAATGCATTGGCAATGACGCGTGATAACGTCGACCCTGACAAAGTGGTTAATGTTCCTGAATTCGTCCGCGGTGTGATGGGTTATGGGGCGTTCTACTTCAGGCTCGATCAGGGTACTGTGATCGGCGGTGAGTTTGACGAGTACAACGGGACGCTCTACCACCACTT